>JAECUM010015725.1:0-49235 GCA_016617855.1 Megalonaias nervosa | reverse complement strand
TATAAGGTGGTATTGTGCAGCTCGCATAGATGACACATATAAATTGGTCCATGCATACCTACTAAATGATACATTGTGATCAAAGTGCATACCCCCTAGTGTCTACGTACAGTTGAACACGTTATTATTTATTGTATCGACTTCCATCCTGTGAGACAGAAGGTATATGATGGGAACTCAGTTTCTGAAGCTTTCCGATGAAGCACCGTCAGAAGAAAAGAACTCTTAGTCTTTGAAAAGAATGCTGGTTATATAAAGCAATAATCATATTTTAAGCATTTCATGCCTTTTACCTTCATCTTTTGTTTCATGTTTTTTTAAAGAATTGCGATATCCTACTTTTATATTTTACTATGAAGGGCTATATTTTAGATACAAATGGAATCGTTTAAATTCCTAAGTGCTTTTCTTCAGTTTTTAATCTATAAATGTTCGAAATTTTAATCGGCGTTTAACGGTCAGGATTATGCATACATACATACATACATACATACATACATACATACATACATACATACATACATGCATACATACATAACAGGAATATATTTAGTTCTGTTGAGTATTATAGTATATAGAAGTCAGTCGATTTGGCCTTCAAAAGTCGAAAGGTCAATTTCGGTGTGGCAAAATAAAGGAAAATGCTTTCCACACAATGACTTCTCTGTAATTAAACATATATCTGATGACACAAACAAGCCTGTTTGATTTGGAAATTCAACGTCAAAGGCCAAATAGGCACAAGAATGCATATGTGCGTCTTTTGGATGTACACTTACCTCCCATTTCTTCGGTATGATCTAGTGATATAACGAATAATGGTTAGACAGTGCCACTAGAAATATATAATTGTTGCAAAGCAAGATGCAAAGGACAACGGTGTACTGCAAAGAAACCCTGTATCGTGAAATCATAAAACCTGGTATTCATGTCTGTGTTGAACTCATACATTTAGAAGGGCAAGGGGGGCACTTTTTCAAACGACAATAGCGTTTGTAAACAGGTAAAACTACGTCATTCACCTTCTAAATTTTTTATAGTAAACTTGCATCAAGTACTCATTGGTCTCTGTAGGTTGCTGTTTGCTGTATTCATGAAAAGTGACCGATATTTTGTTTACAACTATATAGAAAGAAACTAATTGGTACGTTTCAAATACATCTTTTTATGTTTGAATCAAGAAGGCAGCATTTTGTTGACAAGAAGCCTTCAATGTTTTCTAAAAGTTAATATATTAAGCTAATACAATAAAATTATGAATAGTATAGTTAAAGAGTGAAAAATCTCTTAAAAATATTTCAATTTAATAGCTAAATCAGAATTTTCGTCTTTTCATATCCTTTTTCTTTATAAAGTATCCTAACGATAGTGACGATACGTTTCTTTTAGTGATTACAGTACATTAAGGGAAGTCTGCCAGCTTTGTTTAATGGTCGGAGTGCTTTCTGACGTCGACACGTTGCAATCAAATAGCCACAAAACTTTGATCTTTATCATTCTCATAGAATGTTCATTTCCTCGTATATGTAGAGTATCCTCCTATTTCTGTGGCCAGAGTGTAGAATAAATAACTAATAACAAAACTAGTTTTTCTTTAATGCTTTTGATATTCACAACTCGGATGCAAAAATCATCATTACTTGTAATTTGTTTTCTCCTCTCGTTTAGAAAAGCCCACGATTTATTCAAGTTCTTCATGCTGTTTGTCAATCTGAGTATCGGTCTTATTGTCTTCCTGAGACGCCTATTCAGTTACATATTGCTGGGAATTTTCCTCGTACCAAGGATGGATAGATGCATGTTTCCCAAAGGGTTTGAAATTGGGGATAAATGTAAGTACAACAGCAAATGATCTCAAAACATATCTGTTCCTTAACATATGTACATACGCATGTATGTATGTATGTATGTATGTATGTATGTATGTATGCATGTATGTATTTATATGTACGTATATATGTATGTATCTTTGTATGTATGTATGTATGTATGTATCTATGTATCTATGCATCTATGTATTAAACAGAAATAGTCAATTACGTCCTTTCTGTCTGTAGTTTTCCAATCATTATTTATACTCTCAAAATAACCTGATTTGACTTTCGACTTAATTACAGAATCCTTGTTGTTTCTTTCTTCTTCAAGGTCACATGAATTATGTCGGAATGTTGATGGTGGATTTCACGCACAATAACCCCATCATGAGGGTGTTTTGCTCTGTTCTTCTGAAGGCAGCTGTAAGGGAAAACGATCAACGGAGCAATGAGCACACAACCGTCCAAAACGCCACTTACGGTGAAATCGGAGCGCTGGCTTTTCCACGACAATATCAAGGTATGCATTGTATAAAGATACACATATTTCTTTTTGTATATAAATCAAGGCTCTTGTGTATGTTCCGCGAGGACTTTTAAATGTCCTGTCCAATTGACAGAAAGCTTTGGATAGAAAGATCACATGTTTAGGATTTCCGGAGTGTTCGCGTCATACCATTACAACTCGTATCCCATGCACCTCCATCATTTGATCAATGCTCACGACCACCACCACGAACATTAATGCTCTTGGTGTTGTCATCTTTACCTACATCATTTCGAAGATTGATTGACAATGTTTTAAAGACTTCAGTGTATGTCAGACAACGTCCTCTTCTAGCTCTAGTTCACTCCATCCTCCACAAAATACTACAAATATAGTATAAGAGCTAATGTCTTTAGAAAATGAGAAAATATGCATAACATTCGAAACACGATGGATACTTATATCACTTCCATCACTAGTGTTGTCAAAGGAAGACAATCCTTGACAACGTTGTATTTGCATTGATTGTATATTATTTAATTTCAATCATATTTCTATCCAGTTTGGAATATTGCCACTCTTCTAAATATAACAGAAGCACTCTGTTACCTTACTGTGAAATACGCCACAGAAAGACACACATTATTTAAGTATTAGTATGCATGTCAGGTCCTTTGTTCGTTAAAAAAAATATTATTCATCTAGAGTTGTGACATTGATTTATAATGTCAAGGCTGTAATGGATTTGACAACTTGGTAGAAGTTTACCTTCCGTTTAGACTCTTTCCAGTTACAAGAAGGAATTATCACCTATAAAGAATCTGTATTCAATTAAAACGCAGAACACTTCACCCAAACTCTGTCTAAAATGAATTGTTCTTGATCATGATCTCAGTGTTCAATGTGTAGCTTGGTAACTACTTGTCGCAATAATTGATAAAGTTAAACACCTGATTAGTCACGTACACGTTGCACAGATAAATTGAAGGTAAAACGTTCAAACTAAATGGATCTTGTATTACATTTAGATCTTATGTTGACATGAACGATTATTATAAATCATATTTTCGTTTATATCAGGCAACTCAAGGGCAAGGACCAAATGGCTGGTTGCGTATACCTTAATGAAAAATCCCTCCATAGTGGGAATGAGGAAGAACTCGCTGCCAGGTATAGTTCTAATGGAGGCATCTAACGTACGTGCAGACGTCATTGACAGAGTTCAACGAAGTATCGCCTCCACACTGTTTATTCATATTGGAATGATAGTGGCTTTGTTGACAATTGCATTCATAGTTTTAGGTTTCAGGGCCATGCTAAACGTTAAGTCAGTTTGAAGGGAGAAGGCACGAATATAAACGTGAGAAGTATTGTAATCATTCCTATCGACCAACGGATGATACTCCTGAACCATCAACGCATATTTGTATCCCTTTAAGAAATAATTATAAATTAAAGAGATGTATATTTACAAACAGACTGTTGATTTCACGCCATGGAATATAAATTAATTGCAATTTACTGCAAATAAAACGTCAATCTAAATAAAGAGAAGAACAAAAGAGAGAAAGAAAAACTGACTATATTTCATATGTACAAATAAGACATTTCATCCATGTTATTCAATAGACATATTTGCAACAAAAATCTCATAAGTAATTTTACAACTGGTGATGTTTACATAATAGCTTTTGTGTCTGGCATTCCATCAAATCACAGTTATGTCATAGTTTTTACATGAGCGAACTATATCAAACATTACTATTCCGGCATTACTGTAAATTCCAAAACTTACTTGGCATACCCCTTCTAAGAAATAACTCGAACGAGTGCATTATTGACTTTGTTTTACAGCATGCGTACTTTGTACTCACTTTTGACTCGTGTGCAAGTTATATTCTAAATTGATCTGATTGTTTTGTCATACGTTTTCAAGATTGACTTGAGTCAGCTTTACATGCTTGTATTGGTTTATGTGTTGCTTCTAAATCATAATATGCAACAAATTGGACTTTGGTTGAGTACAATAATTTTTTGTTCTTAATTGATGGTTGATATCACTTCTTGCATTCTATTCATTCACTATTTGTTTTTGTTGTATGACATCTTGCGATCGTTTAAATTTTGATGCATATAGGTTCAAATACATTCTATATAAATTTTACTTGCTATTATGTTCTTGATCTGCGACAATATAAAGTTTTTGCCATAATTATACCAACCTTCTTCAGAAAATTAACTTGAAACTGTTCTATTATTCTGAATTCTACAAGTATCATTCAGTAACATTTATGAATATATCTAATTCCTGTTTCAATTCGTCAATAATATCCAGGTTAACTGGGAACCTATTAAACATAGTACTAACATATTTTAAGATTATATTTTGATATCTTTTGTAGATCCTTGACTTGTGCATTTATCATTGCCTCAACTGCATGTAAAACATCTTTAATCGATTTGTTTTTAGAAATGGATGCAATATTCTTTATATTTCATTAACTCTGACAGACTTCTATAGGACTTTTTCACGAATGTAATATCATTATCGGTGTGCAAATTTCAGCAATAAATATGAAGAAACAATAATGCTCTGTTTCTGTGATTTTGACACATGTTGTAAGCCAGATTCCTTAATGAAGTAGTTTCAAACAAAACCGTATCAAGAAGGCTTATAAATACACAAATGTAGAGTATTTTATGAACTAAAACAAAATTAAAGTGTGTTCCTATTAGTCAAGAAATAAACTTAGTGTGTTATGTTACAGTATGAAAAAAAATATCTGACCGTGATCACATCTGTGCAGGAAGATGGGCAGTGGTATACAGATGTGCTTTATAAAGAGGGATGTCATAGTCAGTAACCACTGTATTGATAACATAGAAAATCAAAGTGAAACAATTTCTAAGAGTTCGCCATGGAAGCATTGTAAGAGCAAATATATAACTACGCCTGCGTTTAGAAACTCAAGAATACCAAGTGAAAGAAATGTGGGATTACGACTACAATCGACGTTTTAAAACCAATCCAGAATTTAGAGGAATTGCCCAAAGGTTATCACGTCGATATCGAACCATTTAATCTAGACGATAGTTTGTTTTAGGTGCAATAACCAATGCGATGTGGACAACTCTCAAAGAGGGGAAATCAAATACATTGATCTGTGTTCCCGGCATTTTTACTCCTTGTATACCTGCCGGTGTTAATATGCTTGATTCCCTACCTGTCACCTTGCAGTGTTGATAGAACGGATCGATTTAGAACACATGAGTCACTACTTATGTTTGATCAATTGCAAAGTGTTACTACCAACACACTTCAAAGGACAAATTAACATTGAAAGAACGGTACCGATCCGTAGATGACATCACTTTGGACGCAGGAAAATGATCATTGGGAAAAGACCTGTTGAATTGTTTGCCATGAAATTTGGCTCCGCGTCTGATAGTGCCAA
Source organism: Megalonaias nervosa (assembly GCA_016617855.1). Classification (NCBI taxonomy): domain Eukaryota; kingdom Metazoa; phylum Mollusca; class Bivalvia; order Unionida; family Unionidae; genus Megalonaias; species Megalonaias nervosa. The sequence goes on along the minus strand of JAECUM010015725.1, from coordinate 43,479 downwards.
TGCCTTCATTTTTGGCAGATCCAATTAGCTACTTTCAACTCGGGGACTACAAACAAAAACTTGAGAAAAAAGTGGAGATCATACGTGAAAATTTAATCCCGGTGAATTATAAAGAAATCACAAAGTCTGACGCCCCGGTGACTAGTTGTAAAATTTCATCATTGCAGCATAACGATACTTCTATGAACCGTTTAAAAACTGTATACTGTCTTTGAATCTTTGGAGTCCTTTACTCTGACACCTGTAGTTTTATGTACATGGATCGTCCTAGTAGTTATCACCCAGATATTGCAGACGAACATTTAGGAGAATGGACCGAAGAGCACGCAGAAGACAATATTGTGAGTTGTGCAAGTGGGTCCTCCGAACATTACGGCTACTAATACAGAAAACGACAATGACAACCGCATACTAAATGTAAAGTCAAAGGGCTAACACTCAACTATCGTTCCAGTCAAATGGTGAACTTTGACGTGTGTAAGAAGCCTTGAATCATCATAAACTTCTACATTTGCAAAATCACCAAATCGTCAGTCGAGCTTTAGAAAAGGTATATCGAATTGTCCACCAGAACGAGTGCAACGTTAAAACCAGAACACCTTACCTTACAGACACGTTGTAAAATTGCTCCAACAAAATAAAGAAAGATCGTTGCTAATACAAACGCGGACCTAGAACGATAAATTCGACTCAATAACTGAGCGAGCGAACCCCTGCGGTCTCCAAGTTCAATAAAGCTGCGTACGATAGTGTGCCTTGGGACCAAAGTGAGACCATACCCTATAATTTACTATCGAAAGCAATGCCGTACAACCTTTTTGCTTTTCTGGTACAGGTGATATCGTGTGTATGCCTATTTACGAATGTCATCCTTGCACTCGAAAACTAGTTAGGAAGCAGCTAGCCAATCGAACTTTACATATAAAAAGGTAACACGTTTCATGCGGCTTTGTCTGGCTATTATGACTTTGGAAGTCGAATTTCGACGTTCAAAACATGACCTAACGATCTGGACGGATTACACAGTACCAACACGCTTAGCCTTTGTTTCATTTGTGGTGTGTTGACCTAGGAATAGAGGTATAAAAACATATCAGCTTTCCTGGAACATACCAAATGGTTTACATGATGTTGCTACCTTCCCTTGGTGGCTATGATGAATATCCATACTGATACTTTAGAAGAGAGAGTTCAAAGTTTACCTTACGAGCTGCGAGAAAGCATTTACAAATATTTTGTGCAGAGTCTTGTGAAACGCAAAGCAAATGATGTAAGAGGGTTGATTACGTTGCCAATATTCAAATGGTCAGATATTGATCAAATACCTACAGCAAATACGAGTTTCGATAGCTTCTACCTACAAGGTAAGACTACTACAAAGATATTCAGAGGACAATGACTTACAGGATTACAAAAACATTTCAAGGATGTATTGCCTCAAGAAGAGATTCTTCACGGCTTGAGGTGTGTTGCGAGTTATTGACTGAAATATTTCTTCAAAATGCTTTACCAGTGGATGCTGTTAGTCAAAAGATTGACTATTTCCTCAAAAAGAAAGACATTTCTCATGATTAATAGAAAATGTACCACGCCACGACCTCTGTCATCAGTGTTACTACAAATTCCGTTGACGGAAGTAAATGACAGTGTTTAGGTGTTAGTTGATTATCTACTGAACCAACGCACGAAAATCTCTTTGTTTTATATGTTTGAAGAAGAGTGATGAAGAAGAGTTGGCTACCTGTGTGTGAAGAAGATATCCATCTTACTTTTTCAACGTTTCATACCTACCAACAAGTGTGTGTAGGTAGTTGGTTGCACCAACAGAATACAACTGGATACATCTACGTGACTAGAAAAGTATAGACTTCGATCATTTGATACAAGCGGTGGATATTTAAGCCAAAGACATTAAGTGTCACTGATCAAAAAATTAATTTATAACCACTGAGAGAAAAGTTAGAGATGAAAGTGGAATTAGAATCTATTTTAGAAACAGTATAAGATGAAGAATCAGACTTAGAGGAAGAAATAGTTCGAATACACAAAAGTAGTATGGTATTGTAGAGACAAAAGTGAATTAAGTACATTCCCGGGGAGGTTAGTGTCAATAAATTCAACAGGTACTATAACGCCAGGGTGTTTACATAGACTAATGTTACCCATACGTATTTATATGCAGCTTTGGTGATTTTAATTTATGCTATATTTTTCTACGGAGCCATTTGTGTCTTGGTTTCTTTCGACTGACTTTGAAATGTAAATATGTTTTTACTGTTGTTGTTACATACTTCCATGACAAAGTAAACGTGTAGAAAATGTATAAAATTTCTTGTTCTGTTGTTGGCATCTCTTAGAATAATCAGTACCATATTTACGGTTCCATCCTACGCTCTAAAAGTTATTGATGAAAAGTTAGATCGGCAGTGGTGCGAGACAATATGTCATCTCCATCACTTTAGCTTGTTACCTGCTGTACTCAGTGGTTCAGGAAAAGCCAGATTTGTCAAACATTTGATTTCACTCAAATCATAATTGTTTGAACAACCTTCACAACATATCGTGTGCTGCTGCGAAGATTGGCCGCCGTCTTACATATTACTCCAAGAACTAAAGAATAAGACGTTCCTAGCGAAGGTGATTGGATCCTGTTTGACATAGATCAATAACATATTGTTATCTTCAATGATATGTTAAAAGAAGACGAAGAATGATGTCCCAGCCCAGTCACATTATCCTGACACCAGGCCGACCGGTCCTAACAGTAACCTCTTAATGCTGAGCGCCAAGCGAGGCAGCTGTTAGTACCATTTTTATAAGTCTTTGATATGACTCGGCCGGGGATCGAACGCACGACCTCCCGCAGCCAAGGCGGACGCTCTATCCACTAGGCCACCGGTGTAAGACGAAGACGAAATGAAGCTTTGGTTTACACCAAAAGACATCATCGTAATGCCAGCATTATTTTCAATACTCATAGTTTATTTCAACAAAACTGAGCACATCTCTCCACAAGTCGCAATGTCCATTGTGTGATGTTGTATAGAAGTCCAAGAAGCAAATCTCAAGTGCAAATGTTCTCTAACAGATAGAACACCTTGACTGATTTATGCAGATGGAGATGCAACTCAAAGACCACATACGTATTTACTCACCTCTTTAACACCTACATCTACCAATTATGTGGAGAAGAAGAAATGTCGAACAAAACACTCATGCCAGAAATAGATAGAACGCACACTAACTCAAGAAAACCTATCCTCTTATTAACTGTTTCTCCTGTTATGTCTACGTATTTTTCCACAATGATGCCTGCCAAAACTAATTTAAGACCAGTGTTTCCCAATATCATGAAAAAATTAAAAGCCATTTCTAAAGAAACAATTAGTTCTCCGGCGACAACGACGCCTTCTTCTAGTACTGCTCTAGCAGCTGCTGCTGCAGTCCAAAAACGTGGCCTACCCTGAGACAAAATCACAAGATAAAACAAGTTTGTTAGAAAGTTTACTATATTTGTCCAAACAAGAGCTAACAAGATTTAGTCCTCCAGTCACGGGAGTGCGACAATGAATGGAGACTAACTCCAGTATGAAATTGCAGAATCGTGGGATAAGATTCACTTCATTATGTTTGCTTCTGAACAAAAGATGTCACCAAGAAGCTAACTCTGTCACCATCCCAAGTAAACGTCTTCCATTAAATGGAGAAAGGGGCTCCTTACTCGTGTAACTAAACATTTGTATGTTTTATAAGTACTGACGAAACTAATGTTCCCATGCGAAAACAAATCGTTAAAAAATCACTCAAGGAAAGCATCGATACCATATGTGAATATTTCCTTGAACGTTTCGCAAGGAACGGGAATGGTGCCTTAGATCAAAACATACATTAGGAAGTCATCAGAATGTTCTTCGCCAAATGGTGAGAAGACCAATCTGTCCTAAAGAAAAGAACTGCTTGTTCAGCGAAAACTTCTAATCCATGTTGATAGGAAAATTGTGAAAAATGATTGCTCCTTTGTCAAACTCGATTGCAGGATCTCTTTTAGGAGGAGTGGTGAGATGCGTAAAACGAAGATAAAAGAGACACACATTCTTTACAGATACCACACTTGTACCCTTATATCTTGTGGAGAACGAAAATATTAAATTCATTCCAATACTAGCGACGGTTGGACTTCCATTGTTGTTGGAAGCAACGGACTCTCCATTTATCTCCTTATACTAATCTCACTAAAATGGCACACTTACGGTAATAATCTCAATCGTTCGTGAATCGTGCAGATGTGTCAGAAACAGAATAATGGCAACAGTACAATCACAACAAATGTAATAAAAACAAAGAAAGATAAAAAGAAACAAAGAGGATGACGATGACAAAGAAGGGTTTCAAAGTTCGTCGTCTCGAGTACCTATTATGACAGCTTACTTGTTGAAACTTCCACTACTACTATATGGGAATAAATCAACGCTTTGGTGATAAGAATAATGTCAACACTTTCTTCATCAGAAAAAAAGAGAAGTCAGAAGTCAACAACGAAGTAAAGAAAATGTAACTCAGCAACTGATGATCCTGCAACTCATATTGATCCTATGACACGTCCAGCATCGTCGCAAAGTCGCAATCCCCAAAAATAGATACGAACAACCAAATAGCAGTATGGAACTTTGGGTAATTTATTAAGGAACAGCAAACAAAACAGCATTTACTATAATTCTGCTCATGCTGCTGGTTACTGAGGAGTTCGAAAACTACATTGTATTGCAAAAGACCCAACTCAAAAGTTTACATCTACATGATGTATTACAATTGACGTACACGTTACACGAACCTATTCATTTTCCAGAAATGAAAACAACTGCAAACAATTTAGCAGATTTCTCTCGTTCGGCAGTATGCAGTCGTGATTGAAAACTATTTGTTTTGTGTCATTGACTACTTTCCAAAATCAGCTTAAGTACTTCCGTGACTTCTAAAACACGTTCAGGGCTATTGCTAGCTTTAAAGCTGCTCTCAAAACAAGGTGGTCGACAAGACATCCTCTACAATAGCAAAGAGAAGAGGGCACTAAATGTTTGAGCCAAGATTTTCAAAAAGAATTAAAAAAAGACATTCATATTTTTGCCACTAAAAACCCTGAAAGAAAACATGGTGTAGTGGACGCTTTGCAATGAACTAAAAGAGGGTATATGTAAATATTGTACACATCAACACACTCTCAAATACATCAACATGTTATTACGTCTCGTCAAAGCTTACAAGCAATCGTACCATCGAAGCATTGGATATACATTAGATGAAATGACACCATAAAAAAAGTGCTGGTGTTTGATAACAAACACGGGATATTGGGTTCGCATTAGAAACGCAAAACGAAAGATCATTTATATAACTGGACGACAATCTTTGTTTCGTGTCAATGGGCAAATCCTTGAACATGTTCCTCCTGTTTATAAATTACAATGTATGAACGAAAAAGTGTTAGAAGGAACTTTTAGTCGCCTGAGTTACTATTGACCAAGTAAGAGGACTATGTGTACGATCTCGATAGCATGTTCGAAAACAGAACACGTAAAGTAGGCAAACGTCGACCTTGAAAAGTTGACTTTTTGCTAAAGGATATCCACCTAGTTGCGGCATCACAAGTCATCAAATATAACATAAGTTAAGTTACTACTAAACACAACAGCTATCTCTTCCTCTCAGAGTATCTCTCTTCACGTAGTACAAAAACAATCCCTCTCAGTGTGATGTGGAGAACGTGTTCCTAAATAACCGATCGTCGTTTTCTGCCATATCTTTAATGTGTATTGTGTCATCGGAGCAGAGATTGCAATTCCGAGTTTGCAACAAGGCGACAACATTGTGTCGACTATAGACCTCAATAATTGTATTGCATATCTTCTTACAATTTTGTTATTGATGAAATATATTTCAAACAGCAAAAAGAGAAACAAACGCTATAGCATCGCCGCCAGTCCAATGCAACCTCTGTAACCCTTTTGTGGAACATTTGGAAAATCATTCTTCTTTGATAATGAGGGCCTCATCGGAGGTTAGAAACATGGTACTATAAATAGCGATTTAACATTGCCTAGTGACATTTCTTTGGAACTGTTTCCCAATAACATCTGATGTTATTTCAATTCCAAATTATATCAGTCCATACATTTGGCTCAGGAAGCACAATTTAAGGTAGAGTTGTTGAAAGCATTCATCCCACAAGTCATTAATATCAACAAAAACCAAAACACTTTCCTCGTTGATATCTTGAACAAACAAGTTTAGAAGCAGTTGGACAAACATTATTTTTGATATTACAAATCCAAAATATCATCACCACCTAATCGCCAATTTACCACCTATACCATGAGAACTCCTACGGGATATTATTTCAATGCTCGACATTTCGTCGATACAGTTTCTGTCACGTCTAATGATCAGTTTGGCAAAGCAATGGAGACAATTCGCTAAAGCATACAGACTGAATACCATACCGTTTCTCGTCGACATAAAATTGATTTTTCTGATTGTAGAACGCTCTTCATTACTTTTTCATTGGTTTGCTTGCTATTGTTGATGCATATGATTCCTCGTTATTTGATGTTTGTGTATTCCGATGGCGTCGAGTACGATATCGTGCTCAACACAGCCATTCCGTTGCTGAGGGTCATTCCTTTCAAAGTGAATTCTGCAACCAGTTGCTTACAATGATATAGGAAACACGTATCATGCTCACCGAGAATCTTTTTTTTTTTTTTCTCATTATCTTCCTGGCAATAAATCGTATTTTGAGAGGGTCAAAATTAAATAATAGGTGTTCTTGTACCTAATGTTATGGTGCATTGTTTCCCACTCAATTGCGACAGCAAGGACAAGGTAACAAGTGACATCGAGAAACCTTCAAATCTCATACACACGATCAGACAAAAAATAATAGATGAACTGCAGTCGTCAATGAATTGGACCTATTTTGTTAGCAACTGAAAAAAGGAAAACGATGCACGGAGATTTGGCGAATGTTCCAAGTCAGAAATTGATCTACTTGTCATACCACCAAAGCTGATGACGATGCAAGGATTTCAATGGGTATAATTTGTATCGAATTTGACCATACCAGAACCTATCAAATTTAAAACCAAAGGACAAGGCGAAGATTACATCGGTTTGAATGTCAGTTACTTGTACCTGAAAGTCAAAGTTCTTAAAGCGGACAACACCAATATAGGCGCTAATGTACTAGCTCCCGCCAACAATTTCACACATTCATTGTCAGCAAAGTGGATTTGTACTTAAATAACAAGCTTGTCGGGAGCAGCATGAACATATCCTTACCCAGCGTAAAATCTCTGTAAGTATGGAAAAGAGAAAAGAGCATAAATCTGGAATCTTCCTTGGTATGAAAGCATGCCATTATGGACAAGTTCAACAACACAGCGTTGATTGCTGACGATGTAGCAGACCCAAATGTTGTATTTAACGACCACCAGATGAAAATCAAACAGGACCTAGAATAGAAATGATGGATCGTTTGAATTTGGCGGTTTGTTGAATGACGTGGATGTTTGTCTAACACTGATTTGAAATTGTACCGTTTTCCATTTGATGGCTGATGCTAACGAGTTCAAAATCAGCATGATGTCAAAATTTACGTACGCCATGTGGATTAAAGCAAGAAACGACATCCGCTAATATAAGAGAAGGCACAAACCTTCCCCTTTGCCACTGAACTCCGATCCAATATCGAAGATCATGTATTCCAAGGACTGCTACCTAAACGTTTGCTCACTCACATCCTAAGCAACGCTGCCTCCAACGGCGCCAGCGATAACTATCATTTCAAGTTCCAATGCTTCAACCTGTCAAATATAGAATTCATCCGATATTGTCAAATATTGTGTTCCAGACCCTTTGAACCTAACTTTGACGAGAAAAGTACTTGAAATCTTATTTGACACTGTTTGAAGCCACAGAACAGTTAGGTACCAACAGTTCCCATGGTATTTTGTACGACCATTATGAAGGAGGATGTACTTTGTGTGGATTTGATTTCACTCCAAACCAAGGGAGCTACGAGAGACATTTCCAACCTATAAAATCGGACCAACTTTGTGTGGAACTTCCGTTTACAGAAGCTCTGGCAAACACAGTGAACTTATTTTTTTCAGACCATCACACCCCGCCACATAATGTGGCAATTCTTGGTTCGCTGAAAAGCAACCTAGACGTAGGACCAACTGACATAGCCATAAGAAAATTAAGATTATAAGGCGGTCATATTTCCAGACTATCAAGGTCCACCATACAAAGCAGTAATTTGTTGACCTGTTTAAAAACAACATTATTGATGCCAGTAAGCATCAACACCATTTCACTCGAAATAAAAAGCCACGCCCAGACAAAAATACATTATAAGGTGGTTAATAACCCAAAACCATCAGGCATCACTAGCACAAGGCGTGTCACCTTGTGCGACTGAGGCCTGGTGGTTAAGGTTTATTGATTGCAATGTGCTAAACTCAAACAAATATATCATGACAGGTGTATATACTAAGAGAGGCTAATTACTACGTTCCTTACTATTATCAAAGCTTCAAAATAACACTCTCCGCTCTATCATCACTAATATTGCAGCCACTAGTTCAGAGTATCTTTTCAAAACAAACAATTCTTTCAAAATTTTCCAAGTGCAAGACGATACTCTGTGAGGGAATCGCTGACGGTCAGCTTCACGACGATAACATAGAACGATTCACCCAAAATATTGTTGAAGCCATGTCTTCGGCGGCAGAACAAATAACAAATATAGTGGAAGAAATACTGCTCATCGTTAAATTATAAGGCTAATACAAAACAAGTGTGGCTAAAAAGTAAGATAATTCAGGGAAATTCACCTTCTCCACACTCTAACCGTGGTAGCAATAACAAGCAAAGAAAATACAGAATCAATTGCATCACGCATTGCCGGAATATAAAGCAATTATAACCATTATACCAAATTCCAAAATCACCGAAACGAGGTATAACAACGATGCCATAAATTGCTTACGTATAAGGGAAACCACACAAGTTCCTTATATATAGATCTCACCACAGACAATGAAGAAAGGCAAGTAGCCCTAAAAAAACTACCTCCTCTGGGGATGATACATTGGGTTATGCAATATTTTTAAATCTGCTAAATTCGATTTGGAGATCAGGAGAAATTCCAACAAAGTGGAAACAAGCCATGGTTATATATATATATATATATATATATATATATATATATATATATATATATATATATATATATATATATAAACCCGGAAAGGATCCAGCAGATATAAATTCGTACAGACGCATCTACATCAACAACAATATATGTAAGATCATGAAGACTATGCTTAATATCCGACTGAAACACCATCTAGAAAGTAAAATTTGCTATCCCAGAATGAAAGCGGACTCCGCAAGTAACGGTCTTCCCTAGATCAACTCGTTCGCTTGGAATCAAACATAAAACAGGCCTTCAACCCAAAGAGAAAACATGATCGCAACCTAATCGTGGCTTTTCCTTACCTTGATTAAAACTTTGATCTAATCTGGACAAAAGGCTGAATTGCGAAGTTTTATTTATTATGGATTAAAAAGCAGCATTCATTAGTAGATAACCGATTTCCTAATCTGTCGAAAAATCAGAACCAGAGTGGGCATTCAACCCTCACAATTTCACGAACCTGTAAAAGGAACACTAAAGAGCATTGTACTTGATCCCAAATCTCTTTAATATGATGATAAACGATCTGAACTATCGCAGATCGCAGACGACAGCAGAATCTGGATAGCGTGGAACTTAAGTGAAGTTGTGGCGGGCGAGCTGCAGGCGGGACTAAATAGGATTGGTCGATGGGCTGATAGATAAGACTTCAGAAGACTAGCACCCGGTTAGACCTTAGGTGTACTACATACCCCCAAAAACAAAACATGTAGGCATTCCTCAACCTACATCTAAACAACACGAAAATAAAATTAAAAAGTACTAAGATATGGGCAGAACCTAAACCTCCAGAGGATCCTTAAGGCAGCCAATTCCGGAGTTGACCAGACCACTCTTCTCACATTATATCGAGCACTAATTCGATTAAAAATAGAATATTGGTGCCAAGCATATCCCAACCTATGTAAAGAGAAACAATCGACCAAATTCAGTATCAAGCTTTAACTATCACCACTGGCGCACTCAGGAGCACCTGTAGGGAGGAGTTACACATCTTAACAGGGTAACTAATTCTCAAAGTAAGACGCGAGGAACTACTCCTGAGGCAGAACAGACTAAATACCCCGATCCTGTCCCATGGACATGCAAAAACCTGAAAATAAAAATTACTGCACTCCAATACGGGACAAAACAAGAACAACCAATAAGAATAAGGACACAAGTCCTCATGGGGACACACGGTTCAACATCCTCGAGAGCCAGGGCGCACTGCAGCAGCAGTGGTGAACTCGGGCGAGGACATCACACTGGGGCGAGACTACCCGATAACTGCTCACAACACAAAGACATCGAAAGCTGTTATAATCAGCGCCTCAGTCAGCGTGCTGCGCACACTGAAGTCAGGTAAGGTAACTCCATAGGCAGACAGAATATGTTAATCTATTAAATGTAGAAAATTTGACACTCAGAATCCTGGAAGAGAATAATTGTGCGGTGGAATTTATGTGGGCTGGAAACAATAGGGTCGATAAAGAAGCAAACGTCAAACCGAGCATGCCCAGTATCCATCTATTGGATTACAGTGTCCAGTAAATATACAGTACAATTAGACCAAAAAAAGTTATAACAAATGGCAATGGTAATCAGACATTATCCCAAAAGGAAATATCAGCTCCCAAAACTTGCTGAACCCCGTGACGCAAGAGTGATCTAAACCTTTAAAACCGAACAACCTTATTAGCCAGTAGTATCGAAAGGTTCATACCGAGTAACAGCGCATCTTCCCAGAATCGCTCTAACGTGTTATCGATGATTATCCCAAATATAGTGTAGAAAGACGCATATTCCAAGGAATACAGAAATCTCTCAAATCGCCATTAACATACCCAGACTTCCTTCAATCAGATGCTATAAATATCGATTTGATATACAACAACATTCTTGGTTACTTTTCTGCCATGGGAAAGAGGTGAAATATAAACCCTTGCATGACATCAATCTTGAGAAACACACAGACACACACACAAACACAGATACATAACGTTTAAGGCAAGAAAAGCAACCATATTTCACATCCGCTTCATGTACAGATAAGGAGCATTGTGTGTGTGGAGTATTATTTGATTCATTATTTTAAATACATAATCACGTTCTCTAAATAAATACAGTCAATCAGACCGAGACATGTACTTGAGTATGGTGTTGACCCTCCAGTGTGGTGGACAAAGGAAGCAATTATTTGCAGAGGAATATACCTATTGTACAGGTGGTGTTTATTTTAAATGTTCTCTACTGATTCAGTCGAATGATGGAAAAGATCCTTTTTAATGGACTGAATCGCCGATATGTTCATGGAAAAAAGTTGATGTGCCTTTCAAAAGGCTTCATTTAAAGTTTCTTCCACAGAGCGAGTGGGGGGGGGGATTTCCCCATAACAAACAGAGCCTGCATAAGGTGCCACAAGGAACACGTTACATCTTGATTTCTCGATTTACACTTATAGTTTCTGTACACAATTTATTATTAGCTGCATATTATTGCCTTTAGGTCAACAGAAGTCAGGATTAATTTAAGTATTGTGCAGGAAGCGATTCCATGCGTCAACTGGTGCAGATGCTTGTCGGACTTGTGTGTGTGTGTGTGTGTGTGTGTGTGTGTGTGTGTGTGTGTGCGTGCGTGCGTGCGTGCGTGCGTGCGTGTAAATCTGGCCCCAGTGGGATAATTGTACTGTCGAAAGCAAGCTTCTGATTCTGTCAAGGTTGAGAAACGTTTTGATTGAAAATAAAAGATGGTTTGCATAATTGGATTATTCCAACTTCCACGACTTTAGCAACATTAACGCAGTAAAGGAATGGAAATAATCAGCAGTTACCCAAATCTTCCCAATGGGAACTTTGTGAAAATTCATATATCGCAGTAAAACTCGACATTATCATACTCAGATTTGAAAAGCATTTGTTTACATCGTGAGGGTACAGTACTAGAAAAAAATATTTCCATTGTTCTCACCCAATATAGCTAATTTGCTAAGCTTACTTTTCTTATCTCAGACTGCTTGTCTCTGTCATGGTGTCCACACGCTAGAAACTACTTTTCACGGGAATAAACCCTTGTTTTCCTCTGTGCCTGACGGAGTTCTTATAAAGTGAAAAAAAACAACAAACACATACTGTATGTAACAAAAACAAATTCACTCGTAAAGCAAGTTAAGATCTCTTAAACTTTCATAACACACCATACAAAATAGTTTGAGAAAGACATACGCACACACGAAGCAGGGGTATTTGGTAGAGTTAATAAATGAAACTGCTAAGGCCATCAGTGCTGGTCATATGAAAAACCTGTTTTAATCATCACTGTTGGGCCCTAAGACACCATCAACTTTATTGAACACTTCATGTTTTAAAAAATATGTTTTACTTTGGGATACGGAGAAGGGTGAAAAACACTGAAACATCAAGTGAGGTGATATATCTTTAAAGTTAGATTTTAAACTAAATTTAGATATTTAGAGTGTAACGACAGACTTACGAAGACAAGGACAGGGCAGTATGTATAACCGCAGGGAATAAGAAACCAAGAATGTACGCTAATCCACATTTCCAGATAGATGTCCCAGTGATTTTTGTGACCTGACCATACATTCTACCTTACCCATGTAAATCATGTGGATGCACCTGGGTCAAATGAACAATGTATTTTTATGGGCACAGTTGGGGCAAGAAAACTGAATATCTTAATAAAAAGGTTCTGAAAACAGACTTGCCGAACTTATCTTATAAACATATGACATAAACTCAAGCGTAAAAAAATATGTATGCTACAAAATAACAGAAAACATATGCTATATACATCCCTGGCTGCAAAATCCAAATTTTCAGCAACAGCCTCAACAACCAGAAATGTTATATCAGACCTGCTTTCCTCAAAATTTTTCAAATACCGGTCCAGTTTAATCAAACATAAAAATGCAACTGCAAATAAAAACTCATGCACTTACCAATCATAATGGCTCTTTCATCAGTCTACACCTTATTCCGTAAGAGGATTTCCTGTACCGTATAATTGCACTATTAATAGCAACACTTGCCATATTTCCAAAACTTAAAATATAACTGTCCAAGACAATCATGAGTTAGAAATCTCCTCACATTAGAGAGGTCTTTAATATATGGTGATAATTTGACAACCATTATCAATTACAACACCAGTATGTCTCATACAGTTTAACCTCCTCCAATGAAAAGGTGAGTTATTTATGATAGTAACACAGATTTCTAATTCTCAATGAATAGTCCAACACATATAAATCATACTACAGTCATTACACACTTCGTTCGAGCTCCGCACCCAGTGTCCTATCGTGTCGTTGGCTACCATAGAACTTTTCTAAATTAGAACTGATGAATGTTAAAAGTTTATCCTATAAAAGTTATTAATTACTTGATATTTTCATATGATATCCATCGATTAAACGTGATAGAACAGAAATAATATCAAATGGATTTTGTATGTTTGAGTATTTAGAATGTGCTCACCATATTTCAAAAGTGCCTGGTTCTTGTGTTGAATGGAAAATATTGGAGGAGAAAAATAATTTATGTTTGTGTTTTGTAGCAAACCAAGGAAATCTCTGCCTCGTGGGGAGACAAATAATGTAACTCCTTGACTAAGATTTCCTTGTATCGGTTCATTCCCCACCATAGATTATATTATTCCCAAGCACAGTCAGTGGCAAAATTAGTATAAAATAGTAACATTGCAATCATCTGACTCAACTATGGATAAAACTCTCTACATGTCCTGAAGAAACAGCAATACAGAACATATTGTTGGGGATTCAGCAAAAAGGTAACGAAAAGTAGAAATCATGCATTCATCAAACCAATTGTGGAAACAGCATCTCAAATTGGCCACTGAGGGAAAGCAACTAAAAAGGAAAAAGAAAAAGATAAAAACAGTAACCATTCAGTCATCTAACCAATATGAGAAACACAACCTAAAGAAAACCATGTAGTTAATGCAGTCATCAATCTAAATTCTGAAAGAAATATTACAGGTTTAAGGAGGGAATGGTGATTGAAGACAGCTTGTATTTCAAGAGGAAACTCTCGTAAATTATTTCATTTAAAGATTGCAAGCATGCAATCATCGACCTCAATATAAGAAATTATTTCTTCCAGGAGCACAGTAAAGTACAGCAATATATAAAATATTACCCGTGAAAGCTGTTAAATATATTGAAAACCGTACCAATGCCATCATCAAACTGAATTTTGCAGGACATACTATATTGCCCGGGGAAGCAGTAATAAAAAAAACCCCATCTTATCAACTGTTTCCAGCGTCAGTTTTATTACAATATAATGTTAAAGCAGCATCCATACAATTCTTCAAAAATATGCTACATGTTCCGAGGGAACGGTCCTAGAAACAGTATAACATTTTTTCATGACGAAACTAAAAAGAAAGCTGCATGTAAAACTAGTAATCATACAGTTGTCAGACTTAATTCTGTAAAAGCTTATTATATGTCCTGATGGAGCATTAATTGAGAACGGTTTTATCACATTGTTTCCTAAGAAAATTTGCGCTGTTTGCAAAAGTTTAATGTGTTTAGCAGTGCCTTAAAAATGGACATTTAAGTAAGGGCAGAATCATATTAGTCACATTTAGATACGCAAGGAAGATATACAAAGAAACCAGTCCGATTACGGTGTTCTGGGTAACAGAATCATGTTGCAACTCTTTGTGCTGGAGGGGCGAAAGTACCTGTGTCTATGAGAAAAGAAAATACACAAATAAATGCTCTGACAGTCAGATCAAACTCATCTCATTCATGCGTCAAACAGTTCGTATTTTACAGAAGTAGACCTTAAGTACTCTTCTAAAAATGTAAAGTATTTTTGTCCTCAATTTTTTTTGTGTCCACACTTAATGGAATAGTATCATTTTTTAACTGGCAACATGACACAAGTAGGAAGCATTATTAGAAATCAAAGATACCACAAATACGCCTGCAGTTTGTCTTGTTAAGAATGGAAGCGACCTTGATCTAACATCACTCGGTTACTATCATTCATCGCTGGCTGTTGGTAACGGATGGTGGATGTATATAAAATACCATAAAATTTAAGTTGTTATCCAAATATGTTTTTTCTTACTGCAAGATCACAAGCACCGTTATCATTAATATTTTTATATGTAATATAGATCAAATAAAGAAGACGTCTTGGATTCTTCAAGGGCAATATATATGTAGGCTTTAAGAAAAGTACAATATGTAGACCGCAGGCTATTTTAGGGATACAATTTTAGTTACTTGCGTCGTGGCAGCCGTGAACTACGGAGCTACCATCAAATGTGGCAGTGGGAACCTTTATGCACTGAGTTAGAATACGTTCTAACAGTGCAATGATGACTTCCTATTCTTTAATGGTTGATATAACTTACATGCTTATGCATATCAATACAGTAATCGCATACCTTGGTCTGATAATTGTGACTAATCGTTAACCTTCTGTAGTCGTTCACCTTCAAGATCGCCGATAATGTGTACATGTGTACATTTTTCAGTTTATTTGCATTGCTTTATGTCGGCCGCTATCAGCCATCGTATCCATCGCTCACCTTAGTAGTAGTGTTGAGATATAAATGGCGTGTAATCCACATAGAATATTTGTGTATCTAAGTTGGTATCAAAGAGTTATAACTTTACATTTCTGTGTGGTTAACCTTACTGAATTTTTTTCCGTAACAAATAATGCTTATTAACAGTTACAAATATGGTTTACCTTTCTGTGACGGCTGCCTCTAAGACAAAAATATTTATTGTTGTAATAATTAATCATTTAATCATTTTCAAAAGGTAAACCTTCGTGTGACTAGGTTAATTACCCGCCCTAGGACGGGAATAAAAAAAGGTTTAAAAATAATTTTAAAAAATGGGTTGAGCGATTTTTAAGGAAAGTTTGAAGATACAAATACATAAAAGAAAAATAAAAGAAAAATAAATTGGGATGCAACAGCGAGTTACGAACTCGCGACCTCTTGTTTGGCAGCCGAGACAGTTAATTCCCCTAGGACGTAAATTTAAAAAAAAGTAAAAACAAAATAAACAAAAATGGGATGAGAGAGTTTAAAAGAAAGTTTCAACATAAAAAATATCAAAATGGTTTAAAACATTTGGTCTCCGCCGCAAGTTTCGAGCTCGCGACCTCTTGGCAGTCGGGACAAACTGAAGCAAAGACATGTGGGTAGGTTAATTTCCCATCCTAGGACGGGAATAAAAAAAGTAAAGAAAAACAGAAAAATTGGGATGAGCGATTTGAAAAGAAAGTTTGAACCAAAACATGCAAAAAAGTAGTTTTAAAAAAATGGAATGCCGCCGCGATAGTCTAACTCGAGACTTCTTGTTTGGAAAGCGGGACACACAAACAAATGAGGGTGTTTATATAAGGTGGTACACCTCTCTGTAATGGTTAAATTTGCAGTAATTGATCACCAAATTTTAATGCTTATTCCAAGAGTTACTATGCTATAATCATTTGCCTTACTTTGATGATCAATGATTTTGAAATTCCATGTATAAAAACATTCCTGTTATAACTGATCATTCCTTGATTTGTTGAATTTGTTGATCTAATTGCTGCAGTCGATCTTACTATCAATATTACCTTAGCGTAAATGGTTGCCCGGAGTGTAATACTTACCCTAAACGTTTAATGTTAAAAGTTATATGCTGTTTAGACAAGCGGCTGCTGTTGCTTTACACTAAGGAATGGCATTATGGATGACTTTCCTGTAAATGGTTGATTTAAATTATCCGGCTCAAATTGATAGTTGAACTTCACATAATAGCTGGCCTCAGTTTAACTGACTTTCTGTTAATGTTGTTTGACGTTACGGTTATTGACAAAACTAGAATGAAGGCTGACCTTAATCTGAGAGAACGTTTCTGTGCACTGATTGACCTTACATGAAAGGCTTGATCTTGATTTAATTCTTAAAGAAAATTTGATCTCTCTGTAATAGCTATGCACCGAAATAATAATAACGGCTGACCATTTTCTAATGGTGTGTGTGTGTGTGTGTGTGTGTGTGTGTGTGTGTGTGTGATTTAGATTTTTAACGTTGCTTTAACAATTTTTCAGTCATATTGCTACGATGTCAGCAGTGTGACAGTTTATAGTGATGTCTTGCACTGGGGAATCATGCCGCAGACATGTGGCATGATCTCTCACCCAGTCACATTATCCTGACACCAGGCTGACCAGTCCTAACACTAACCTCATAATGCTGAGCGCAAAGCGAGGCAGCTGTTAGTACCATTTTTTTAAGTCTTTGGTATGACTCGGCCGGGGTTTGAACCCGCGACCTTCAGCATCCGAGGTAGACGCTCTAACCACTAGGCTTTTCCTAATGGTTGCCCTCACTTTAATGGCTGGTCCGTCTGTTATAACTGACCATCATACATGTGTTAACCTACTGATAATGGCTTTGCCTCGTGGGTTTTCATTTCAGAAAGTTTGAGCTTTCTATAATGGTTGACTTTACTGTATTATTCACCTTGTTTCAGTAGTTTCCGTAACTGTAATACACATGTTCATTTAGCTACAATTATATTTGTCTTTCATGTCATAATTAACACTTTTACAGCTTACTATTCGCTATTATGAATCGACTGGCTCTAATGATTGATCTCGAGGAACTGATACGCCTTAATGCAATCGCTATTCTTACAACAACGGTTTACCAGTCTGTCATAGTTGTCCTAACTATATAATGGCTGGTCTCGATTACGTGGAGGGTCTTAATGTAAAATGATTATCTTTACAGTAATGGCTTACCGTTATGTGACAATTGTCCTAGTGATCTCTATATTATAATATTGCTTTTAACATCAATACACTGAAGGTTAAACTGGACCACCTTGTCCCATTGTCTGACCTGAATGTATATTTATCCAGTTTCAGTAATGATTTGCATTCTTCTACTTGATCATTATTTCATGGTGGTAAACCTCAGTGTGATCTTTTATAGTAATGGCTGTTCTTACTCTGACAGGTGACACTACTGTGACAATAATGTGATAGCTGGTCTTATTTCAAAACGTGGTATGTTTGGAATGCTTGTAAACAGAATGACAATGATTTCAGTAATTGTTGGTCTTAACTATATTCGTTTTATACAAAATTACATTTTGGCTGAAGTTGCTGTAATGGTCGTTGTTGCTTTGATCACTGACCTTTCTGTAATAATTAATCTATGTGCAAAGGTGTACCTGTAGGAAGTTAGAATCTTTAACAGCAGATACACAATAATAACTTGTCATACTATAACGGCTGAACATTCCGAAACAGTTTAACCTGCTGTATTGTTGAACCTTACCCTCCATGTATGCATTGGACCTTGTTAAAACGTTTAACTGGAATATTTATCTGCAGAGAAGTTCTGAGAATTACGTTATTAGTTTTCAATTAAATAACTGCAGACCTGGATGGCTAGAGAGGCAGAAAGACAGAATACAAGTAACTTTGGAAGGCATGGTGGCATATTGATTGATGAAATGACAATTCAAGACGACTTACATATAGCAAAGGAAGAGAATGAATTTATGTTGGTTGGTGGTGACAGAAAATTATCAAGTTTGCATTTCGTGTTTCCAACTGATATTTCACTGTTTCATCTGATTTAGGTATATTTTACTTCAGAAACAGCCTCATCCAGAGCCAACCAGACTTATGTAAACGTATGAAAGGGGATGACAAACTTGATGACAGATGTTTCATTTTAGATTATATAATAATGAATGGAGCATCGACCTTTTCATCTATGTTGTTTGCAGGCGACCCCAGGAAGAAAGATACATCACGAAAATATGTTTGATGCTAGCCATAGGACTTGTATCATTCGACATGGCATTGGACAAAATATCACTGGGTCGACCTTATTTGTGCCTGAAAAGCAGCTTATGACCAAAGAAACGGGATGACCTGAATTCTTACCTGATGGCTTTGATATCACTCTGCTTCGAAAATGGCAGAAGTGGTAAAGTCATGAATACTAGATTATTCAATTACAACTTGATAGAGAACTCCTTCTATCAACAGAGAGGTGTGAAGAATGGACGGAACATAAATGCAACAATACAACAATATGGATTGTCCGTAAAAAGCACTTGTCTTTGACCAACATCCGTGCCTTCAAAATCGAACTCGAGTCTGAAAGCTACATTTTCCTCCACAACAACACCATTTGGTTTGAATGCCAATTCGCACTCAGTGTGAAAAGTTACACTTCGTGCACAAGTGCATATATCTGATTTGGATGTATACAAAGGTCTTGGTTACAAATCAATCTATAAAACAGCAGAGAAATTACACAACTTTCAAAAATATAATTCCCGCAAGTAAAGTGTCATTATTTATTATATTTCATTTTGTGAAGGTACGAACTTGTATAATATTACGTTTTACTTCAGTCAAGTAATATAGTATTAATGACTGTCTGCAGTCAATGTTTATTGTTGTCACTTAGAAATAGATCATTTTATAATTGTTATGTCTTGAAGTACTGAGGTATGCATACATTTATGAAGTTGACGTTTTGTTTTTGTTTGTTTCATTCGTTTTCCATGTTTTTATGGATGAAAAATCAGACTCCAGTGGGGATATGGTTAAATACGGCAACTTGCAAATATTAGCATGGACTCTTTCGCTATAGATCATCGCTTTTGAAGAATATACGAATAAGACATCCACTAATGACAAGAAGGTATAAAATTATTTTCCATCAGCTGCAGTACTACTTTTAGCTTGTAATGTAACTTTGGATTTTACTGTGAACCAATCATTGTATTTTCTGTGTAGGTATTATAGATAAGGATAAAAAGTTATAAAATATGAAATATCTTTGAGGCTCTTGCACTGCTCTTGCACTGTTCGTCTCTCTCTCTCTCTCTCTCTCTCTCTCTCTCTCTCTCTCTCTCTCTCTCTCATTACATATCCATGTTCAAAGATAGTGGGGCTTCTTCACACAACTTAAGACAATGGAACAAATAGTAAAATATTAATTCACTAATGAACACATCAGGTGCTAAAATACAAGAGTTTTATGACTAGACTTTAGAAATTAAATAAAAAAATACAATCCTATTAAAAGAAATACTTGCGATAAAAGTATTATTGTATAGTGCGTGTTCCTCTGTTTCTTTTTTAAATCAGCCTTAAACCTTAAACTATCGTGGTAATCAAAGTTGGGGGTCACGCAACGCAGTGAAATTCGGATAGCGGTTGTATTTGAGAATTGCTAAAGGGGCATCTACCACCTATATCAGGTCTAGAGGAGGTCACCCAATCTTCGAGGTCAGTCTTCCATGTTTAAAAGTACCATAAACGCAAATATTGCAGAAGTAACAAGGAGGTCAAGAACTAACATGATAAACCAGAAAAGGACAGTAATCAGTCTGTCTGCTTGTTTATATTGAGAGCTTATGTTTGATTTGAAACACCAATAAATTGACAGTGCTAGCGGCCACCTGGTGAAAATCAGGTTAGAGATTCTTATTAGGACCCTGTTCTCTTAAAATAATTAATAGAAAAGATTGTGTAAAGAAACAAGCTTTTTGTAAAATTCAACAAATATTGTATTGCTGTTGAATATAGAATAAAAATATCAAAAGAACTTACGATATTGTGAATTAAATTACAAATAATCCTAGAATTACTAAAAGAAATCATAATGAATAAAGTTCATAATAAATGGTCGTGGTATTCCAAAAACTTTCCAAGGCTAGAACTGCCGATGTGCATGTTATGACCGGTAGTCTCTCATGTACCAGTGAATTGTAATGATGTGCCAACAGCGTTGAATCACAGTAACATAATCCAAGGTTTCCTTGTTTGAATTCACTCCCCATTAATATGTCTTTCCAAGAATATTATAGAGCACTTTGTATTACGAGAGAAGAATAATTTGAATGAAATAATTTCACCCCAAATCAAACACTAAACATAAAGATTCTGCTTTAAGATTTTACAGCATGAATAAATAATGTTCCCAGTAAACAAGATTATAACTTGACCGAAGTCACAATTAGCGTTATCTATTTAAAAAAACAACTATTGCCTAATAGAAAATATCATTCTAGAAAATTCTAAATGTTTATAAGATAACATCTGTTACTAAAATTATAATATATTGTTACGAGTCTATGCGCTTAAAATAAGTAACAGAAAAAGTGAAGGACCAGAAGCTTTGTAAAATTCAACAAATAATTTATTTCCCTAGAATACAAAGTGAAAATTAGAAAAAGGAACTTAACGGTATTGCAAATTAAATCGTAAAAGAATCCAAGAATTACAGACACAAGTCCTAATAATGTAAAGTCCCGAATAAAACCCAGTATAAGTCCCAAAGAAATCCAAAACCTGAAGGCGATGACGTGTCTGTTATAGCTTATAGAGTGTTGATGTGTAATATGATTCCAGGTTTAAATTCAGTATACATTCCAGTGAATGCCTTTATTCAAGAATTTTATAAGAGCACTTTTGTATTTCCAGAGAAAATAATCACTTGAATTTAATAATTTGAAGAAAATAAAATTCACCCAACCGGTCACAACATAATACAACTTAACAGTGCTAAATGTTAAAGCACGAATGACCAAGTCCTCACAATCACAAGATTATATAATTCTCTACTTGACTTCAGATCACAATTTGCATTCTCTATATTAAAAAGAAAAACATTACCTAATGGAAAATAACCCTCTAGAATGATCCTGATGTTTACAAAACAATAACCTGGATTTTCTATAATTCACTTAGGACACTCCACAAATTTGACTGAAATAAACATATTTACCTCTTCTATTAATAATGACCCTAATATTAAGCCCATACACATGGAGAATAATTTAGCTATGTATTAGTTGTTAACATAAATTGAAATTTAATTTCAAAAAAGTCAATCAGGTCAAGCAGAAATGAACTCAGTTTTGGACAAGGTCAAGTCCAGCATACAATGTTACATTACAATGGTATGTAATAAAATGTATTTTTAAAACAAACAAACAAACAATAAAATTAAATATACAGAACAATATAATGTGGTAAACACAATGTGCTTGATTCAGTCCAATATAAATATGTTTACTTCTTTTGATAATGATCCTAATATTAAACTTATACCCATAGATAAAATATAAGCTATGTATTAGATGTTTACAGAATACAAAATATCAAAGATTATGGTCAGGTACGTAGTGAACTTACTTTTGGACAAGATCAACTACAATATACAATTTTACCCACAGCATATAATGAATAAAAAACAAACAATGCAAATTAAATATACATAAAATTCTCACTTGATGAATGAAATGAATTTGTCATGTGCACTTTTTTATATCTCTGAGGGCTTTCGTATTTTAAAATCAGTTGAGGGGGGGGATACAAACAAAGGGAGTGTATGCAAATACTATATACAAGGTATCACTTAAACAGAGCAACACCTGAGGAATTCGATTTACTCCAAGTAGCGAGAAATAAGAAATAAAGAATTCTAGCTTACACACAATAATATGCCAAGGTCTTCAATGTCTGAGGTCACCTTATACAAGAGAGAGAGAGAGAGAGAGAGAGAGAGAGAGAGAGAGAGAGAGAGAGAGAGAGAGAGAGACCCAACACGCGTGTGTAAAAGTATTTAAGAAAAAGTTAAAAATACGCCTTTAAAAAACTTGGAGAAAGTCAGATTCTTCAAGAATCGAGTCAACAATGTTGTTTTGTTTTTTTTTTTTGTATCACATGACTACCATGCTGATGTGTGCTAGATAAATCTGGCTTTGTCAGGCAACTTTGAGTTTCACTGAATTACAGTAAGTACAACTGGAATATGAATCGTTGAAAGATCGATTCATGTAATATACCTTTATATATACCATGACTTGCTCATCAAACAAAAGAAGTTTAATTGGTATACTTGGAACTGTCACAGCTGATACACCCCAGTCACCACAGAAGGCAGGGTGAAATCACTGCTTGGTTACCAATTACATAACTGCTGGCTGTGGAAGACAGGTTACCACTGATTACATGACATTTATATAGGAAATTTGCTGGAGGGTAAATTAGAATGGCCAATGTAAACAGGTGACTTTTAAGACAGGTTTGACTGTACTATTACACAAGAAACTTTTAGTTCCATTGAATATTATTGTAACAGGAAATTAAAACATAACTATGTAAACTGTCAGATTTGTAATTTGTTGATGACTTTTGAACCATGTATATTTACTTTGACATTTTTCATTTAATGTTTAGAATTCTAACTGCCTCCAAATCTAAATTTTTTGAAAAGTACATTTTTCTCTATTGCTGTATATTTTGAACGCTCCAAATCGTTTCATTCAGTACTGCCTCTGCTGGGAATCGAACCCAGGTCTCTTTTCAAAAAGATGGAAAGTATTCTACCACTGAATTACATGAAATTCACAAATTAGAGCATTAGACCAATAGATCAGTTTCTGAATTACAACAAGTAATTTAACCATAAAGTAATAATTACGTCTTCCCCTCTGCTTTTATAAGAGCTTGGGACCTTCTACCTGGCTAGGTAGGCAGCATTTGAAGGAGTCTGTACTACATGATGAATAATAA
This sequence comes from Megalonaias nervosa, assembly GCA_016617855.1. Taxonomy (NCBI): domain Eukaryota; kingdom Metazoa; phylum Mollusca; class Bivalvia; order Unionida; family Unionidae; genus Megalonaias; species Megalonaias nervosa. Next base: position 19,620 of record JAECUM010015725.1, on the reverse strand, counting down.
TACCCAATGTTTCTAAATGTCTTCACTCATTTCTACATTATTTATGCAATTTACTGTTGTTCTCCTTGTGGATGATCTGTTTTCCTTTTTTATTCCTTTCTGCACTTTTGTTTTGATGACCTCCACTGCTCAGAACTCTCTGTATCCGTTGATGCACAATACCACTGCCATTATTACTGTGCATGTTTTTCTGAGGTCCTCAGTTTGCCACACTTCTTACAGGTGTACGTTGATGTTGCTGGCCGTTGGTTCTGTCGCACATACTCACCTACAGCTTTTTTCCTCTCCTGCCTCTTCCGATATCAGTCAGTTGAACGTGGTAATTTAAAGTATTCTATAGGGCTGGTAGTAATAGGTGCCCTTGGAAGAGTTGATTCTGGATTGGCAAGAGACTCCACTGGGGCCAAACGACGCTTCCTGATGTTACCAGACAAGCCAGTTGTGATTAGTGGCAAGACAAATGCATGCTGGAAATGTGGTGGCACAGAAGACTTTTCGCTCTGTGGAACCCTGGTAAGTGGTGGAGGTAGGTGCCTTGGGGCTTCCATGGCCGGTACTGGAAGTCGGAGTCCCTGTTGCAACATCTGTCTCTCCTGATCCTTGGTGCGTTTGCCGTACCACTGCAATAGTGTCGCATTGTTGATTTCCAGGAGAGTAATGTTGGTCTGTGACATAACCCTTGCATTGCTCAAGACCATCTCCCTGACTGCCTTGTATGCTTGAGATAGCAGAGTCCACCGCTGTATAGTCTTGCCTTTGCCCTTGTTGATGATGGGTATGCATTGCAGAGCTTTATAGTGAGTGACTTCATGTAACGGTTACAGTCTGGTCTCTGTGCAGGGCCTGTTCCTTGTCCAAGGAAACATCTACAAAGCACAAGAAAAACTTGTTACTTTCAAAATATTAATTGAAAAATATGTTATATTTCACTATTAACATAATCATTAGAATGTACAAGCTTCAATATAAGTGAGAAATATTTTGAATTTTCTTTTTCAGTTAAGTTGGAAATGTAACACTTGTGACTCAGTTAGTATTAATTTAAGCAAATTACCTTCGTGTGCTGTCAACTCCAGGCACAACAGAAGTTTTTGACCTTGATTTAAACCTTCCCCTGGTGAGCGTTTTTTTTTATGACGAGGACTGGGTACAGTTGGCGCTTATCATAATCAGACATTTTTCCAGAGCTGAATCATATGGTCTGCTTCATCGTTGATGAGTGCCCTGGAATGGTCTCTTAAAGAAAACAGGTATTCGGCCAAAAGTTCCACCTGCTGGAAGCCCCCAATATTGTCTGGACCAACTGCATCCTAAAACATGAAACAACAGAGTTTTAAATTGGTAAAATGATATAGCGGAAAATAAAATTGCAAGACTCATTTTAATGTCATTGATTGCTAATAAGAAATAAAGTAAATTTCAATATATTACACTAGGGTCTAGGTTGTGACTTTGTTGATCATCTTTGGTGGTTCGTGGTGGAGCTATCAGGGGAGTGATTCTTCCAGTGGAAGTAGCAATCTCTACACATTATGGTGGTTCAATCTGGCTGGCTTGAATGGGTGGTAGGGTTAGATCCTCAAATTCAGTGTCCTCAAACCCCTGATCTTCATCCTGATCATCTGTGTCCTCATTACCATCTGACTCAAACTGGGCAGAGGCTTTGCTGTCAGGCTCCAGAGTGAAATCATGCAAAACCTGTCCAGTTTGACTGTAGAGATAATCCTCTCCAATCTTCTCCCTTAAAATTACTGAAAAGAACAAATTAACAAAATGGCTATTTTTAAGATAAAAAAAAAAAATTGCAGGTGAAGAATGAATCAAAATCATCAATATTTACCTGTGTACTTTCTAGGTGGCTGGTAATCGCAGATGATTTTCTTTGCAAGAATACTCTGACTGAGGTCATTCACAGCATGGCGCAACAGTCCACTGTATGTTGCAGCACCAAAGGATTTGGATACCTCCTGACATCTGTCTTCATTCCATCTCACTAGGCCATCCAGCAGATAGGTCTGGAAGTGCATATCTGAGGCAGTAGTGCCTGAAAGTAAATAATGTTAAATCAATATCAGAAGAAATATTCCTAGGATAATCATGCAATAATCCTTGGCTGCAGTAACGAATTAGAACAGTCAAAAGACTAATGTTAAAGTGTAAAAAAGACAAATTGGTTCCATTATAGTTACCTGGAATGAACCTAGCCAGATGAAGATGGAAGGAATTCAGGGAGGTTTAGCCACTAGCACACCTGTAGATAGGAAGCCTGACATCTCCTTTCTTCAAGAAGCCCACCTGTGTGTATAGGGAGAATCCTTCTGGGTCCTAGATGCAAGCAACATGCTTCTTCTGTGACTCCCAGATAATCATAATCTTTTCTTTATCAAATAAAGGTACGCCCATGGTGTCCAATCCCTGTTCTCCTGCGAATGCCTCTATCAGGTCTACTATCAGACGTGTTGTTTCTTGGCCTCCATGTGTCTGGCGGCGACAGTGAAGTGCCAGCTCTCGTTTGCTAAGATGGCGAAGTATGTCGTTAGTTGATGGGTCAATGTGCTTCTTCAGTAGCTCAGACCGCTTAGCATCCCTAAGGTTTTGAAGATCCTCGCTACTCCTCTCGAAGATAGACTTGGATAATCTTCCCATAAACAAGCCATACAACTGATGGGCATCAGTTGTGCAACCGGTCGAGAAGCGCTGCATGAAGTGCCAGATATCAAGATGTATCTGGAGGTCAGTCCATGGACGAAACATCTGCCGTATGATGCTGTCTCCACAACAGTCACGGTCAACATACAGTACTTCTGGTGGAGGTATGCCAGCCATAGAGTAACGGTCTATTATCCCTCGCACCATTGGTCCCAAACCATACCCTTCCAGACATGTTAAGACAGACATCAACACATGACCATCTTCATTGCCAACATTGGTCGCCCATGTTGCAATACTGGCACTATGCCCAGCCAACTTCTTTGCCACCTAAAATCAAATGAAATTAAAGAACAATAAGCATGTGATAAGAATCTACTCGTGCATGACATGGAGATCATCTTGCATGTTAAAAGACCATAACTGACACTTATCTATTGATTCTGTTATGTGTTGGCTCGTACAAAAGTAACAAAAGAAAAGAGTGAATCAAACAAGCTTTGTAAATTTTAACAAAATAATTTATTTCCCTAGAAAACAACGTAAAAATAGGAAATAGTACTTACGGTTTGTGAATATAATCCAAAAATTAACCCTAGAATTGAAAAATATAAGTCCTATCACTTAACAGTTCTAATTGAATCCAGGTTCGAATCTCAATGAAATTCCAATATGGCAGGCGATGACGTATTATGAGGTCGTTGTTTTAATGGCAACAGATTCTCGTTGAATCACAGTTTATAAATGTTCTGTTTAGAATTCCAGAATAAATTTCCATTGAATGTCTTTCTCCCAGAACTTTTATAAAAAAGAGCACTTGTGTAGTTTTCTGGAGAATAAATTATTAAATTCCAAAAAATAGATGAACTTTAAAACAAATCTGACATCAACAATTGAAACACCTTGTGCCATCAAGGTATAAGATACGACTGTCCGCGTCTACTGAAAACCGTTTGTCTTAACATACAATTTTAGGTCACATGGTGGCTCACCTGCTGGCTACGTGATTCACTAATTTGAACAGCGCAGTAAAAAAAAAATGCCAATTATCACGTAGGCACAAATAGCCCTATCTAAAAATCAAATGCTCACGCTGGAAATAAAGAAAAGGCTGTTTAGCTAACACGTGGGTCGAACATGACCTTAGTAATAGCCAATCGTTTTCACTCGATGTTACAAAAACTATGAACCAAGGTGAGCTAAAAGCAGTGCTTAAGTCGTACTTTTGCGTTCTAATTAGACTGAATTTGTTTTTCAAAATTAACAAATCAAGTGAAAATAATCATTAAAATAAAATGTAATGAAACAAAATTAAAATAAAAAAGAATTTAAAACTAACACACAAGTAATTAAATTACATGTACGTAACAATTCACAAGTTTAAAATAAATAATCTATAATCTTGTAATATCAATTACATTTTGTTCATAAGCACTGCAGTCTATAACATGTTTTAATTTTTGAAATGTCTGTATAAACCTTTTTTGTGGAATCAATTTTTAGGACTCGCCCAAAAGTAGAAGTTATTGCTGCCTTGAACTCCTCTATCCTGTTCATGACATCATGGCAGTACACCGTCTGCAGCCATCTGTACTTGGGCACTGGGATTTGCACTAGGGGCTCCTCGATGACTGGTCGGACAACCAATTTGGAGTCACTGAAGCCCTTACAGTCCGACAATAGTGGCATGTCTTGGCCAACCACTGCTGACTGTGCTCCTCCAACAGTTTTCTATGTAGCTACGATGCACTATTCCCAAGCCCACGTGTGCGCAGAAGCGTAATGACTTTTATGTCACAGGCATAGCTGAAATATATGAAATATATAATACAATCAACCTGATTACCTTTAGCTGCCGCTTGGAGAGTACAGGGGACAGACATTCCACTGGCTCATGGATAATGCCATTGGTTATGACAGCTATCTGGTGTGTAATATGGAGAAGGAAAGGGGAAGGAAAGGGGTAGTACACCTCAAATACCTTTGGGGGATAACAAGCGGCAGCTAAAGGTAATCAGGTTGATTCATTCTTGTCAATTTAACTTTTAAATAAGAGCAAGATACTGGATATCATGTGGAATATAATACTATAAAGTAAGATCATTATTGTGACAGAAGAAGACATGAGTACTTATTTTTCTTTTTTTTCCAGTTTCATAAATACAATCTTACAAATTTCAGCTCTACATGGAGAGCTTTCCTGCTGGACGACCGGCCATTATCCAGAAAAGGAAAGAGAAGGAGAGCAAGAGTCAGAAAACTCCATCTGCCACTGCAGTCATGAGCACTGGTCCATCAGCCCAGCTTGTAGCGAAACGGGTGGCAGGGCTGTCAATCATGGCGAAGACTGAGCCTAATATTCCGTCATCATCATCATGTAATTATTATAATAAGTACAATAATTTTGTTGTTTACTACCTAAATGTTGAAATAATTTGTTTGTTTTATAAGTGAATTGCAATACTATTGACATGTATTTCTGTTTATTTTAGTGACTGTGACATCACAGCCATGCCAAGAAATAGAAATTGGAGATGAACTTTTGGCTCATGTTAGGCTCATGTTAGGCCATAGAGAAAAGTTTACCTGTTACATCGGCTTCAGCTGACACAACTCTACAAACAAACTGTCACTTGGAGGGCAAGAGTTTGAGCACTGTTTCCACTGTCCCCACCTTGTCAGAACTTTGTGCTCAGCCTTGTTTGACTGGTCTCCGATCCCAGCAAGGTAGAAAAACAGACAAGGAAACCTTTCAAAGAACTAGTAACAAGTTATTAATATTAAAATAGAAAATTAAATAATTTTTCAAACCAAACAAATCATGTTATCCTGCCGATACATAAAAATAATTACTTTTCAGTATTTTCTATATAATCATTTTGTGCATATTTTGACCATATGTTTTCACCATGTGTATAGTTAAATCATTGAGTTTCTTTTTTCTTTATAAACAGATGTTCCTGGATAGTCAGTTCTTGGTAAGATTCATGTACATATGTGTGATGATAAATAGTTGCACTTCTGGTCTGGTCTGCTAATTAATTGATGTAACTTCATGGTGGTGGCTTACATCTCTTAAGATTCTGCTAATAACACCAATAGCTGTGTATTAAGCTTACTTTTGGCTTTTTTTCGTATCATATATGCCTTTCTGTAACCTTTAGTGAACCTTGCATTGATTCTCTTATCTGTCTTTGCAGTATTTGTCTCCATTGTTGTATTCCAGACTGCTTTTTTATTTTTTATTTTTTTTTTCTTCTTCTTATAACAGTACTTAAGTAACATACCCTCTTGCTTATTTATTGCCATTTATATAAAAATATTTTAAATATATTGTTCACAAATCATTTTTCCTCTTTTGTACTTTGTTCAAATCCATTAGTGATTCAATATAACTTGGGTTAAAAAAGGGAACATAATTCATTCATGTTTTCTTAGATTCCTTATATTCTTTTTCACAGGCACTATTCATTATAATGTAAGTTAATAATATTTGCTATAAAAAATTATGGAATATATTTTGACTAATAGTATGTGGACATTTTAGATGAATATCCACTGCCAGAGGGATGGAAACAAATATTGCCACAGGAGGACCATAAGTGGGTTTCTAAGGCCCTGTTTCGGCATGGCAAGGCTGGTAACCTGGAGTTGTAGCCACATCAGCTGTCACAATATTGGTATTACCCACCACAGCCAGTATTAATACCTAATCAGCTTCCCGGCATTGACAGGTACTTTGCTCATCCATTACTGTTGTGGATGCCCAGGCGGTTGTGGCATGTTTGTCTTCACTGTCCACATTGTAATGACAACGAGCTGACCTCTGCCGGAATCTACCCTCGTGTGAGACAGGTGGTAGATGTTGCATGCCACTACAACCTGGCTACAGAGCACCTAGAATGCTGGCATTGCAAGAAGAAGCTGATAGCATGGAGTGGGGATATTGTGAAACAGCTGGATGTGGGACACCGTTACCAGTTCCCAGTGCTTCTGACGTACCGGTTAGTAGCTGTCAATACTTATTTATACTTACTTTTATTTTTCTTTATATTTAACAAAAATAAAATTTTGTTTTTTAATTTCTGTAGGAATTCTTTAGTAAGGTAAACATCAGTATTATCAGCAGCCTTTGACTGTCCTTTTTAAACTTTTTAATGTCATATATTTCATATATTTCAGCTTCGCCTGTGACATAAAAACCATTACACTTCTGCGCACACGTGGGCTTGGGAATAGTGCATCGCAGCTACATAGAAAACTGGTGGAGGAACACAGTCAGCAGTGGTTGGCCAAGATATGCCACTATCCTATCTTCCTCTGGAGTTACCTTACCTGACTTCAGGGTGCTCCGCATGCTGACTGAGGCGCTGATTATAACAGCTTTCGTTGTCTTTGTGTTGTGAACAGTTATCGGGTAGTCTCGCCCCAGTGTGATGTCCTCGCCTGGGTTCACTACTGCTGCTGAAGTGCACCCTGGTTCTCGAGGATTTTGAATCGTCTGTCTCCAAGATGATTTTTTCCTTTATTTTCATTGATTGTTCTTGTTTTGTCCGGTATTGGAGTGCAGCAATGTTTATTTTCAGGGTTTTGCATCATAAGGTATTTAGCTACTTTTTAAAATTTTATTTTCATGTTGTTTAGATGTAGGGTCGGGGATTGCCTACACGTTTTGTTTTTGGGTTTATATAGTACACCTAAGGTCTAACCGGGTGCTAGTCTTCTGAAGTCTTATCTATCAGCCCATCGACCAATCCTATTTAGTCCCGCCCGCAGCTCGCCCACCACAATTTCACTGGATGTGTTACCGCTATCCAGATTCTGCTTTCGCCAGCAATATGCGATAGTTCATTTCGTTTGTCGTGATATTAAAGAGATTTGGGATAAAGTACACTACACTTTAGTGTTCCTTTCACAGGTTCGTGAAATTGTGAGAGCTGATCGCCCGCTCTGGTTCTGATTTTTCGACCGGCAAAGCGTGATGTTATTCATTATGTATTTCCATTGCTTCTAATTGCTCCCATATTTCGTTCATACATTGTAATTTACAATGAGGAGGAACACGTTTAAGAACTTGTCCATTAACACGAAACAAAGATTGTCGTCCCTTTATATAAATGATCTTTCGTTTTACGTTTCTAATGCGAACCCAATATCCTGTGTTTGGTGATCAAACACCACCACTTTGCTGATGGTGTCATTTCTTCTGATGCATATCCAGTCCTTCGATGGTACGATTGCTTGTATGCTTTGACGAGACGTGGTAACACGTCGTGTATTTGAGAGTGTTTTGATGTGTACAATATTTCCATATACCCTCTTTTAGAGATCTTTACAAAGCGTCCACTACACCATATTTTGTTTCAGGAATTTCAGTGGTAAAATTCGAATGGATTTTTTAGATTCTTTTTGAAAATCTTGATTCAAACATTTGGTGCCCTTGTCTCTTTGCTATTGTAGAGGTTGTCTTGTCGACCACTTTCTTCTGAAAGCAGCTTTAAAGGTAGCAATAACCCTGAACGTATTTTAGAAGTCAAGGAAGTACTTAAGCTGATTTTGGAAAGTAGTCAATGACATAAAACAAATAGTTTTCAACCACGGTTGCAAACTGCCGAACGAGAGAGATCTGCTAAATTGTTTGAAATTATTTTCATTTCTGGAAAATGAATTGGTTCGTGTAACGTCTGAGCCAATTGTTTTACATCATATAGATGTAAATTTTTGAGTTGAGTGTTTTGCAATACAATGCAGATTTTTAACTCCTCCGTAACCAGCAGCATGAGCAGAATTATAGTAACTGCTGTTTTGTTTGCTGTTCCTTAATCAATTACTCAAAGTTCGATACTACTGTTTGGTTGTTCATGTCTATTTATTTGGGATTGCGACGATGCAACGATGCTGGACGTGTCATAGGATCAATATGAGTTGCAGGATTCTCAGTTGCAGAGTTCCATTTTTCTTTGCTTCTTTGTTGACTTCAGTATTCTCTTCTTTTCTGATGAAGAAAGTGTTGACATTATTTTTATCACCAAGGCTTTCATTTACTCCCGTATGGGAGAAGTGGGAGGTGCTAACAAGTAAGCTGTCATAATAGGTACTGGAGCAGACGAACTTTGAAACCCTTCTCTGTCATTGTCATCCTCTTTGTTGCTTTTTGTCTTCCTTTGCTTTTTATTATATATTTGTGATTGTACTGTTGCGATTATTCTGTTTCTGACAAATCTGCACGATTTACGAATGATTCAGATTATTACTGTAAGTGTACCATTTCGGTGAGATTAGTGTAAGGAGGTAAAAGGAGTGTCTGTTGCTCTCAACAACGATGAAAGTCCAACCATCGTTGGTATTGGAATAATTTTCGTTCTTCCATAAGATCCAAGGGTACAAAGTGTGATGTTTGTCAGGAACGAGCGTCCCTTTAATTTTCGTTTTCCGCATCTCACCACTCTTCCCAAAAGATGTCCGGCAATCGATATTAACAAAGGAGCAATCACTTTTCACAATGGTCCTATCAACATGGGTTGAAGTCCTCGCTGAACAAGCAGTTCTTTTCTTTAGGATAAATTGGTCTTCTCACCATCTGGCGATGAACATTCTGATGTCTTCCTAATGTATGTCTTGATCTAAGGCACCATTCCCGTTCCTTTAGAAACGTTCAAGCAACATTCATACATGGTATCGATGCTTTCCTTGAGTGATTTTTTAACGATTTGTTTTCGCATGGGAACATTAGTTTCGTCAGTACTTATAAAACATACAAATATTTAGTTAAACGAGTAAGGAGCCCCTTTCTCCATTTTATGGAAGACTTTTACTTGAGATAGTGATAGTGTTAGCTTCTAGGTGACATCTTTGGTTCAGAAGCAAACATAATGAAGTGAATCTTATCAAACACTTCTACGATTTCATACTTGAGTTCGTCTCCACTCACTGTCGCATCAACTTGACTCGAGGTATTTCTGGTGTTTTCAAAGGACTAAATCTTGTTAGCTCTTGTTTCGACAAATATAGTAAACACCTGTTTGATCTTGTGATTTGTCTTAGGGGAGGCCACGTTTTTTGGGCTGCATCCGCAGCTGCTGGAGCAATAGTAGAAGAAGGCGTCGTTGTCGCCAGAGAACTAATTGTTCCTTTAAAAATATCTTTTCATTTTTTCATGATATTGGGAAACACTGGTCTTAAATTAGTTTTGGCATGCATCATTATGATGGAATAAGAAGTAGAGATGACAGGGGAAACAGTCAATAAGAGGAGCGGCTCTCTTGAGTTAGTGTGCGTTCTACCTCTTTCTGGCATGAGTGCTTTGTTGGACATTTCTTCTTCTCCACATAATCGGTAGATGTAGGTGTTAAATAGATGAGTAAATACGCATGTGGTGTTTGAGTGGCATCTCCATCTGCATAACTCAGTCATGGTGTTCCTATCAGTTAGCGAACATTTGAATTTGAGAGTTGCTTCTTGGATTTCTATACAACATCACACAATGGACATTGCGACCTGTGGAGCGATGTGCTCACCTTTGTTGACATAAACTGTGAATGTTGAAAATAATACTGGCATGACGATGATGTCTGTTCGTGTAAACCAAAGCTTAATTTCGTCTTCGTCTTACACCGCTCCGGTGGCCTGGTGGTTAGGGCGTCCGCCTCGGATGTCGGAGGTCGTGGGTTCGAACCCCGGCCGAGCCATACCAAAGACTTATAAAAATGATACTAACTGCTGCCTCGCTTGGCGCTCAGCATTAAGAGGTTAGTATTAGGACTGGCCCGCCTAATGTCAGAATAATGTAACTGGGTGGGACATCATGCTACATATCTGCAGCATGATGCCCCAGTGCTAGACATCACTATAAACTGCCACAATGCAGATATCGTAGCGATATGACTGAAAAATTGTTAAAGCTACGTGCAAAATCTAAATCACACACACACCCACATTCATTTTCGTCTTCTTTTAACATATCATCGAAGATGACAATATGTGCTTCATCTAGGTCACATAAGATCCAATAACCTTCTTATTGCCTTATTCGTTACTTCCTTGGAGTAAAATGTAAGACGACGTTCAAACTTCGCAGCACAGAACGATATATTGTGAAGATTGATCAAACAATTATGATTTGAGTCAAATCAAATGTTTGACAAATCTGGTTTTGCCTGAACCGCTGAGTACAGCAGGTAACATATTAAAGTGATGGCGATGATATATTGCCTCGCAGCATTGCCGATCTAACTTTTCGTCAATAACTTTTAGAACGGAGGATGGAACCATAAATATGGTGCTTATTATTCTAAGATGCCATCAACAGCACAGGACAATTTATACATTTTCTTCACGTTTACTTTGTCATAGAAGTATGTAACAACAACAGCAAAAACATATTTACATTTCAAAGTCAGTTGAAAGGAAACAAGGCACAAATAATTCTGTACAAAAATACAACACAAATTAAAATCACCAAAGCTGCATATAAATCGGTATGGGTAATATTATTCTATGTAAACTCCCTGGCGTTATAGTACCTGTTGAATTTATTGACCCTAACCTCCCCTGGAATGTACATAACTCATTTTTATCTCTACAATACCATACTACTTATGTGTATTCGTGCTATTTCTTCCTCTATGTCTGATTTTTCCTTTGCCACTGTTTATAAAATAGATTCTAATTCCACTTTTACTTTTTGGCTTTTCTTTCACTGGTTATAAATTAATTTTTTGATCAGTGACACTTAATGTCTTTGGCATAATTATCCACCGCCTGTATCAAATGATCGAAGCCTGTACTTTTCCAGTCACGCACATGTGTCCAGTTGTAAATCTTTTGGTGTAACCAACTACCTATACATACTTGTTGGTAGGTATGAAGCGTTGATAAAGTAAGATGGATCTCTTCTTCACACACAGGTAGCCAACTCTTCTTCATCACTCTTCTCCAAACATTTAAAACAAAGAGTTTTTCGTGCATTGATACAGTTTTGATAGTCATGTCTTTGCTGCATGTACTGTTCCTAAATTGCTCACTACGAATCTGCTGGTAAACAAAGTCTGCGAAGTAGTCACCAACACACACACACATGCACGCACAGACAAACACACAAAACAATTCGTACAAATTTCAATGGAACAGTATGTGGAAGCAGTTCTGTTAAAAGTAGTTGATAATTGACTAACTCCGAAACACTGTCATTTACTTCCGTCAACGGAATTTGTAGTAACACTGATGACAGAAGTATGGTCTCACTCTGGTCCCAAGGCACACCATCGTACGCAGTTTTATTGAACTTGGAGTCCGCAGGGGGTCGCTCGCTCAGTTGTTGAATCGAATTTATCGTTCTAGGTCCGTGTTTGTATTAGCAATGAGCTTTTTTATTTTGTTGGAGCAATTTTATAACGGGGATCAACTTGTCTGTAAGGTAAGGTATTCAGGTCTAAACGTTGCACTCGTTCTTGTGGACAATTCGATATACGTTTTACAAAGCTCGACTGACGATTTTGGTGATTTTGCAAATGTAGAAGTTTATGATGATCCAAGGCTTCTTATACACGTCAAAGTTCACCACTTGACTCGAACGATAGTTGAGTGTCAGTCCATTGACTTTACGTTTAGAATGCGGTTGTTATTGTCATTGTCTGTATTAGTAACAGTAATGTTCCGGGGACCCACTAGCAAAAATCACAGTATTGTCGTCAGCGTGTTCATGAGTCTATCCTCCTAAACCTTCATATGCAATATCTGGGTGATAACTACTAGGCCGATCCATGTACATAAAACTACAAGTGTCAGAGTAAAGGATTTTATCTCCCAAACGTTCAAGGACGGTATACAGTTTTTAACTGGTTCATAGCTGTAACGTTATGCTGCAATGATCACATTTCCAAACTAGTCACCGGGGCGTCAGACTTTATGACTTCTTTATAATTCACCGAAATTAAATTTTCACGTAGGATCTCCACGCTTTTCTCAAGTTTTTGTTTGTAGTCCCCGAGTTGAAAGTAGCTAATTGGATCTGCCAAAATGAAGGCATTGACACTATCGGACGCGGAGCCAAATGTAATCGCAAACAATTCAACAGGACTTTTCTCAATCTTCCTGTGTTCAAAGTGATAACATCTACGGATCGGTACCGTTCTTTCAATGTCTATTTGTCCTTTAAAGTCTGACATCAAGCAGGATAGCAGATAGCTTCTTGCTCAGTTTTAAGAATTTGTTAAAGTAGATTGAGAATATACCGTTATTGAAGTCATCGACCTTTTGATATTTTTTCTGTGATAGTAAAGTGCCTAATTTCGTCTGCTTTGTACCGTTGGCATCTACGATCGTAGCACCGAACAATTCGACGCTCACCCACGTTTCTGTCAATGCGCGTTCTTAATTATTGTATCGACAAGGCTGATCTTGATTACACGTTTCAGTATACGTATGGTATAAAGGAAACATAAGTTTTCCTTGGCTATAATGGAGGAAAACAGGATGGTACTAGTGTGTTGGTAGTAACACTTTGCTATTGATCAAACATAAGTATTGACGCATGTGATCTAAATCGATGCGTTCTATCAATATTGCAGGGTGACAGGTAGGGAATCAAGCATATTAACACCGGCAAGTATACAAGGAACAATGATGCAAGGAACACAGATTAATGTATTTGATTTCGCTTCTTTGAGTGTTGTCTACATCGCATTGGTTATTGCACCTAAAACAAACTATCGTCTAGATTAAATGGTTCGATATCGACAACGTGATAACCTTTGGGCAATTCCTCTAAATTCTGGATTGGTTTTAAAACGTCGATTGTAGTCATAATCCCACATTTCTTTCACCTGGTAGTCTTGATTTTCTAAACTCAGGCGTGGTTATATATTTGCTCTTACAATTTTTCCATAGCGAACTCATAGAAATTGCTTCACTCTGATTTGCTATGTTATCAATACAGCGGTTCTTGACAATGACATCCCTCTTTATAAAGCACATCTATATACCACTGCATATCTTCCTGCACAGGTGTGATCAAGGTCAGATATTTTTGTCACACTGTAACATAACACAATAAGTTTATTTCTTGACTAATAGGAACCTACTATAATTTTGTTTCAGTTCCTAAAATACTCTGCATTTGTGTATTTATAAATCTTCATGACACGGTTTTGTTTGAAACTACTTCATTAAGGAAGCCTGACTTACAACATGTGTCAAAATGACAGAAAAAGAGCATTATTCTTTCTTCATGTTTATTGCTGAAACTTGCACACTGATAATGATATTACATTAAAAAGTCTTATAGAAGTCTGCCAGAGGTAATGAAATATAAAGAATATTGCATCCATGTCTTAAAAATCGATTAAAGATGTCTTACATGCAATTGAAGCAATGATACATGCACAAGTCAAGGATCTACAATGGATATCAAAATATAATCTTAAAATATGTTAGCAACATGTTTAATAGGTTCCCAGTTAACCTGGATATTATTGACGAATTCATAAAGGAATTATATATATTCATAAATGTTACTGAATGATTCTTGTATAATCCCAGAATAACAGAACAGTTTCAAGTTGATTTCTGAAGAAGGTTGATATAATTATGTCAAATAAAAGATTTGTGAAAATTAATGTAGTCACAGATCAAGAACAAAATAGCAAGTAAAATTTATGTGGAATGTATTTGAACCTATATGCATCAAAATTTAAATGATCGCAATATGCCATGCAACAAAAACAAATAGTGAATGAATAGAATGCCTGAAGAGATATCAACCATCAATTAAGAACAAAAAATTATTGTACTCAACCAAAGTCCAATTTGTTGCATATTATGATTTAGAAGCAACACATAAACCAATACAAGCCTGTAAAGATGACTCAAGTCAATCGTGAAAATCTATGACAAAAAAATCATATCCATTTAGGATATAACTTGCATACGAGTCAAAGGTGAGTACCATGTACGCATGCTGTAAAACAAAGTCAATAATGCACTCGTTCGAGTTATTTCTAAGAAGGGGTATGCCAAGCAAGTTTTGTAATTTACGGTAATGCCGGAATAGTAATGTTTGATATAGTTCGCTCATGTAAAAACTATGACATAACTGTGATTTGATGGAATGCCAGACACAAAAGCTATTATGTAAACATCACCAGTTGTAAAATTACTTACGAGATTTTTGTTGCAAATAAGTCTGTTGAATAACATAGATGAAACGTCTTATTTGTATATATGAAATATAGTCAGTTTTTCTTTCTTTCCTTTGTTCTTCTCTTTATTTACATTGACTTTTTCCTGTAATTGCAATTAATTTCCATCACGTGAAATCAAGAACCTGTTTGTGCATATACATCTCTTTAATTTATAATTATTTCTTAAAATGATACAAATATGCGTTGATGGTTCAGGAGTATCATCCGTTGGTCGATAGGATTGATTACAATACTTCTCACATTTATATTCGTGGCATCGCCCTTCAGAATGGCTTAAAGTTTAACATGGCTCTGAAGCCTAAAACGATGAATGCAATTGTCAACAAAGCTACTATCATTCCAATATGAATAAACAGTGTGGAGGCGATACTTCGTTGAACTCTGTCAATGACGTCTGCACGTACGTTAGATGCCTCCATTAGAACTATACCTGGCAGCGAGTTCTTCCTCATTCCCACTATGGACGTATTTTTCATTAAGGTATACGCAACCAGTCATTTGGTCCTTGCCCTTGAGTTGCCTTGTATAAACGAAAACATGATTTATAATAATGTTCATATCAACATAATATCTAATCGTATCACAAGATCCGTTCAGTTTGAACGTTTTACCTTCAATTTAGCTGTTCAACGTGTGCGTGACTAATCAGGTGTTTAACTTAATATATCAATTATTGCGACAAGTAGTTACCAAACTACACATTGAATATTCAGATCATGATCAAGAACAATTTACTTCGATGAAAGTTCATTCTAGACAGAGTCTAGGCGAAATGCTCTGCGATTTAATTGAATACAGATTCTTTATAGGTGGTACTTCCTGCTTGTAACTAGAAAGAGTCTAAAAGGCAGTTGAACTTCTACCAGTTTCCGACATGATTGTCAAAACCATTACAGCCTTGACATAATGTACCACTTACAAACGGTGAAATAGTTAAAAAAGAGATTTAGATTTTAGAGCCATACTAATATTCACCTTTATACATTATAAATCAATGTCACAACTCTAGACGAATAATATATTTTTTTAACGAACAAAGGACCTGACATGCATACTAATACTTAAATAATGTGTGTCTTTCTATGGTGTATTTCATAGTAAGGCAACAGAGTGCTTCTGTTATATTTGGAAGAGTGGCAATATTTCAAAATGCAGTGTAACAGTGGATAAAAATATGATTGAAATAAAATAATATACAATCAATGCAATATACAACGTCGTTTAGGATTGTCTTCCTTTGACAACACCAGTGATGGAAGTGATATAAGTATCCATCGTGTTTCGAATGTTATGCATATTTTCTCATTTTCTAAAGAAATTAGCTCTTAATATATACTTGTAGTATTTTGTGGAGGATGGAGGGAAATAGAGCTAGAAGTGAACATAGGCTGACATACGATGAAGTCTTTAAAATATTGTCAATCAATCTTCAAAATGATGTAGGTAAAGATGACAACACCAAGAGCATTAATGTTTGTGGTGGTGGTCGTGAGCATTCATTAAATGATGGAGGTGCATGCGATAAGAGCTGTAACAGTATCACGCTAACACTCCGGAAATCCTAAACATGTGATCTTTCTATCCAAAGCTTTCTGTCAATTGGACAGGACATTTAAAAGTCCTCGCGGAACATACACAAGAGCCTTGATTTATATACAAAAAGAAATATGTGTATCTTTATACAATGCATACCTTAATATTGTCGTGGAAAAGCCAGCGCTCCGATATCACCGTAAGTGGCGTTTTGGACGGTTGTGTGCTCATTGCTCCGTTGATCGTTTTCCCTTACAGCTGCCTTCAAAAGAACAGAGCAAAACACCCTCATGATGGGGTTATTGTGCGTGAAATCCACCATCAACATTCCGACATAATTCATGTGACCTTGAAGGAAAAAGAAACAACAAGTATTCCATAATTAAGTCGAAAGTCAAATCAGGTTATTTTGAGAGTATAAATAATGATTGGAAAACTAGAAAGAAAAAGGACGTAATTTACTATTTCTGTTTAATACATACATACATACATACATACATACATACATACATATTTTAAGGAACAGCTATGTTTTGAGATCATTTGCTGTTGTACTTACATTTATCCCCAATTTCAAACCCATTGGGAAACATGCATCTATCCATCCTTGCTACGAGGAAAATTCCCAGTAATACGTAACTGAATAGGCGTCTCAGGAAGACAATAAGACCGATAATCAGATTGACAAACAGCATGAAGAACTTGAATAAATCGTGAGCTTTTCTAAACTAGATGAGAAAAACAAGTTACAAGTAATGATGATTTTTGCATTCGAGGTGTGAATATTAAAGCATTAAAGAAAAATTAGTTTTGTTATCGCGTTGTTTTCGCTACACTGTGGCCACGGAAATAGGAGGATACTCTACATATACGAGGAAATGAACATTCTATGAGAATGATAAAGATCGAAGTATTGTGGCTATTTGATTGCAACTTGTCGCCGTTAGAAAGCACTACGACCATTAAACAAAGCTGTAAGAATTCCCTTAACGTACTGTAATCACTAAAAGAGACGTATGGTCATTATCGTTAGTATACTTCATAAGGAAAAGGTTATGAAAGACGAAAATTCCGATTTAGCTATTAAGTTGAAATATTTTTAACAGATTTTTCACTCTCTAATTACAATATTCATAATTTTAATGTTTTAGCTTAATATATTAACTTTTAGAAAACATTGAAGGTTACTTGTCAACAAAATGCTGCCTTCTTGATTCAAACATAAAAAGATGTATTTGAAAGGTACCAGTTAGTTTGCTTCTATATAGTTGTAAACAAAATATCGGTCACTTTTCATGAATACAGCAAACAGCAACCTACAGAAACAAATGAGTACTTGATGCAACTATACTATCAAAACATTACAAGGTGAATGACAGTAGTTTTACCTGTTTACAAACGCTATTGTTGTTTGGAAAAGTGCCCCTTCCTCTTCAGCAATGCATACATCTAGTAATCATCAACAATTAGTTTTAACAAAGTTTATTACTTTCAGGTATTAAAGGCTTTCTTCGTAATTGTTTTAGCTCTTAACCCTAAATTTGTTATTGATGTTTTACGTGGATAATATGTTATTGTGTGTACATTTTAATTATTTACTTATATATCTTCTTTGCTGTGTTTATTGTTATGTCGAGATGCTAGTTCTACGTGAAATATGCACATTATCTCCCTATATTTGGATAACGTAGGCTTTCTTCTTCTTGGTGTTGATCTCTCTCCAACAGTGTATGCTACTGAAATATCCCCAAATATCGATTTGGTCTTGAATATACAATCATAATATGTCTGCATGACTATTTTTATGACTTAAACAGTGGTTAGATTACTTGTTATATTTGTACATTAGATTTCAATTACGACATAATTTATCCGTAGACGACAGAAGGCATAGATAATGACATTTTCAGTGTATTTGATTGGTTTGCTAAAAACGATGCTTACACTAAAATTTCAAACTGCTCTAATAACTGCGGAACTTGGTTCGATAATTCTACCATTCTGAAGACTATACACAAAAGAGAGAGCGGCAAAAATATGCAGGTGAAGCAAATGATTATTCCTGAAAAAGAAAAATTAAAAGTATGTATAATGTTAAAGGCATCCGATAAAAGAGAAATAATGATTTCAAAAGAACGTAATCTGAGACAGGAGAAATGCAGTTATGGAAATAGTTTAATGATGCGCGAATTGGTCATCATATTGTTCTCATTCAGCATATTTCATAGCATTTTATGCTAATAAACCTGAGTTTGAGATTATGTTTATTACATTATCCTAAGGTATGTCACGTTGGTTAGTTCAAATTTACAAGTAATGATACTCGGGTTAGTGCACAATTCCAATTTAAGATACATTAGTTAACAGAGTTCCTCCTAGTTTTTATTCAATTATTATGATGTAATATTTTGAGGCACGTAAATGTTATTCTCAAGAACATTTTTTTCATATATTGAAAATAGCAGAAAAGTTAAAAATACAAGTAGTTAAACATACTGGTCATCGTCAATCAATATTTGTCGTACACAGGGAGTAAGTGTATGCTATAGAAACTACTTTTATTAAAAAAACACCTCAAGAGCAACAGTAGCGACGATGGCAGACCTTCCTTTCCTTACAATCGGCGTCTTTGAGTAGTTATTAATCTAGAGTGCATTTTAACATTCAATCAATTTGAAGGTTTCGACTCAGATCGAAGCGCAATGGTACAGAATGCGATTATGTTGTTTTTTTTTTTCTGCATATTTTCTGCATATTCCGCTCGAGATATAGTATCAAATTCATTTGATATTTCGGTTGAACTTAATGTTTTGGCATATCTGTCTCTCAAGAGCGTCGACTTAATGACACAACAAACAGGCTGAATTGAGGACTACGACATTATCTTACCTCCCAATGAAACGCAGAGGCAGCCGAACCGGGATGGCGTATATATATATATATATATATATATATATATATATATATATATATATATATATATATATATGTAGATAGATAAGTATATAGATTAGATAGATAGATGTAGATAGAGATTAGATAGATAGATGTAGATAGATAGATAGATGGATGGATGGATGGTTGGATGGATGGATGGATAGACACCATCCCATAAATGTGGAAATATTTAATATTTTTGGAAAAGTAGCTGACAAGTCTCTAAATGGAGAGAGAGAGAGAGAGAGAGAGAGAGAGAGAGAGAGAGAGAGAGAGAGAGAGAGAGAGAGAGAGAGAGAGA
>JAECUM010015724.1:0-89183 GCA_016617855.1 Megalonaias nervosa | reverse complement strand
CTGTACATTATTGCTTTTGTGCTTTTGTTAAATTTATGCTGACTTTATCCTGTATACCGTTGTTCATACTAATAGTGCTAAAAATATAACTGAAGTTGGGTTCCTGTCAAATTAAGTTTTAATTCAGCACAGTATCATGTCAATATCATATTCTGCTAATCTTTTGGACCCTGTATTAATTATAATAAAAGAAAATGACTAAATAATGAAAATGGTGGTTAATATATTTTTACTAATTTTTTTTAAAGTACTGTTATGTTGTTTGTTTTATCTGAATTTATAATGTATAATTTTATGTAAATAACTCACAATAAAAAATAATCATGAAAAATGAATTTGTCTTTATCCTGTATACTTTAATATATGCTTAGAGTACAAAATAAAACTTATAAACAAATGAAACCCAGGTCCTGTCAAATCATGTGTCAATATTTATTCTGCTAATCATTAGGACCTCATAATAATTATGATAAAGAAAATGATAATGTAATGAAAATGAGGGTGCAATCTCTTTTGAAAGATGAAATATGTTTTACTAATCTTTGTTAAAAGAAACATGTTATTTTTCACCCTGAATTCATAACTTATCATGCAATTGTATGCAAATTACTAACACTGAATTTATTGATGCCACTAAAATTAAACATCATATCCTCACCATCTAGTGCATTAATATTTAATTGCAAACAATAATAGGGAGATCATCTGACCATCAATTTACAAAACTCTTTTTTTTCAACAAAGCACTTCTGTTGCCATTTTCCAATTCACTGAATTTTATACAATTCTATAACATGAAATATGTGTATCTGTGTGTCTGTGTTTGTGTCTGTGTGTTTGTGTGTGTGTGTATGTGATTGGATTTTTAATCTAGCTTTAACAGTCTGAGTCATATTGCTATGATGTCTGCAGTGTGGCAGTTTATGGTGATGCCTAGGACTAGGGCATAATGCCACATCCTTGTGACATCATGTCCTACCCAGTCACATTATCGTGACACCAGACCAATCAGTCCTAACACTAACCTCTTAATTAATGCTGGGTGCTAAGCAAGGCAGCTGCAAGTACCATTTTTATAAGTCTCTGGTATGACTCGACCAGGGTTCATACCTGCAACCTCCTTTATCTGAGGTAGATGCTCTAACCACTTAGGCCAATGGAGCGGTCAGGAACACAACATACAATGCTTACTTTAAAGAACTGATCTTTGGTTACATGGAAGTGTTTTTAATTTATATATGTTAATATTATAAATCTTTATTCAGATATCATGTTTAAATTGATTTCATATCTGCTTTACATGTAATATTTACGTTCATTATTTTTTTATAACATTTTCAAAGAAAAGGATGAAAATAAAATAAGTTGGTTTACTAGTTTAATATTTTATACAAGAGATTTTTAAAAACTTCAATGATAACACTAAAGTTTATTTTAATATGGTGTTACTGATCAAGTAACTATTACACAACATTTATTTGGAAACAATACAACGAAAGCATTTTTTTACATGAGAAATCAATAAAAGCTATGGTTCAATTTATATATATACTACTGTTTGATAGTGTTCAAAGTCAGCCATACTGATTCCATTTTTTTTCAAAGATAATAATAATTCAAAGAATAACTGTTTTCTGTATTGTAAACACCGAAAATTTTGGGGTTAAAAAGATCAAATGTGATAGATCATATTTATTTCATTGTGATTTCAGCTAGAAATTTATTAAGTATATTAGAGTTGAAAGTCAATGTTTTATATTCTCTTACTATCTTTATGAAAATAGCAATGATTACTAAAATAAATCAGATGGTTTTGTTCCTCATTTTTATTAGAATATTTTCAATGTTCTGAATCAGCCCTTAGTTCTGTCTGAATCAGCTACTATCTGATTCAGCCAGCATTCCTGGACCTTTTCATGTAATCGTGTGTGTCCAACTGCTAGAAAGACTTCATGACTGCAATAGTTCAATGATATATCCCCCTCCTGCTAAAAGAGATGTTTCCCATTAATTTGGTATTACTTCAGTAAGGCATGTCCCGTAAAAGAAAATGTTCACAATTTAAAATACTATGTTTGGGAACAGATTTTTAAGCTTAAATGGCAACAGTACACTTATATAACACACTTGTATATTAATATATCAATGTGGTCATGCAGGTGCATAAATTAAATATTAAATGCTGTTCTAAAATTTAATACTAAAATAGCTGCACCTTTAATGTCGTCAAAAAACTTCCCGACCAAAATTATTGATCACTGTGGACTCTGACAGGGTGGCCAGATACCAAACTGGGTCAAGTAAAGTGGGTGTCTATCATAACAAATAAAACGGCAGTACGAATTTGTTTTCAGCACACGCTGCTTTCATTGTGACAACATAGCACACGACATTCAATCCGGTTTGCACTGTCTCATACCTTTAAGCTGACTTCGTCCAAAATGTCCACGTAACCTAACACAGAATTTCCTGTATATATTTCTCTGGGCGTATAAATAGTGACCTTCCAAAGGAATATGGATGCATGAGGATTCAGATAAAATGAATAAATGTCATTTAAATGTATGTGGAAAAAAAAATTATAAAAAATCACACTCATTATTTAAATAGTCGGCTTGGAATGTCAAAATTACCCTGTAGCTTTAACGATAGCTAAGTATAGTAACTGTCAAATTCTCCCTCGAAATTACATTCTGCAATAATTACACGTTGACTTACAAATACGTGTCCTCCTTTAGCTTCGAGACGTTTCCCTGACTGGAGATATGAAATAATGTATAAAATAATGCAAACGATTGCTAAAATAATTAAATGCGTTACTATCAATGTGAAAATCATCATCGAATTGAGAAATGTAGGCGATAAGCCAAACAAGCCCAAGATGAGGAGGTAAGGGGAGGTAATTATCAATGCCGGCCGGTTATCATGGCTGATTCGGAAGACCATATGAAACATTACACCAAAAACAATGGAATACACATACCTGATTTATTTCAGTAATTATTACTGCTTAGTAACATAAGTAAGAAATAGTAAAAGGCTGACTTTCAAATCCAAAATTTAGCGATTCACACGCTTCTAGAATAAATACAAGATAGAATAAGATTTATTTAAGATCGACATTATTTAAAACAGCAATTCAACATAAGCTCTGATGATCTTTTTACCGAAATTACATAAAACAACAGTCATGAAAACAAGCGTGATTTGCCAGACACACACATCATAATACACTGACACAACTGGATCAAACACACAGCATATAACTTGAAACATGAGCAAGCAAAGGATTTTAAACGGCAGTGATAAAAAGTGAATTTAATATCTCGATAAATTAAACCCACAATTTAGGTTAATTTCAACCTAAATATTAATTATCGGTAAAAATCGAATATTAAATGCACAAGCACCAAATTAGGATTTAAAGTATGCTGTGATGTAGCTTACGCCTTACTTAAAAAGAAAGAAGCTAACAGTATGCACTTTATCGTACATATGACAAAGAAAGATAATTTATTTATTTTTTAAAAACAATTTAAAAAAACCAAAACCACACAAAAAACAACAACAAAACGCTAACACAAACATTAACTGTTGTTATCATTGGGAGGGGGAGGGGAGGGTATTATGAGCAGATATCACATTTACAGTATTTACCATTCTAGGATAGAATTAATGATCTAAAAAATTAATTAAAATTTGATCGCTCTCTAAAATTATTTGGTAACTCATTCCATAGAATGGCATCTACACATTGTAAAAAAAAAAAAAAGCTTTGGCCAGCTGTTGAAGTTTTAATTAATAGGACATCAATAATATTCGAAGATCTAAAATTGTAATAATCGCTTTTAATACATATTAAATCATACATTTATCAGCACGATTATTCAGAATTTTGAAAGTCTCTAGAGCCATAACCTGAAGACTACGCACCTTCACAGTCGTCATTTTTGCCATAAGTAAGAGTTAATGATAACTGATTGTGTAGTCAACATACACAAATCTCTAAACATGCTCTTGTATTTTTTCAAGTTTAGTAAGGTACAGCAATTGAAGTTGGAGAGGATAAGTGTATGTAAGATTGTCCGTTTGTTGAGTCAACTTAGCTTCTGACCAACACATTTCAAGACAGATAATTGCCTTGAAGCTTTTCTACAGAGATTTTTTTTTTTTTTTTTTTTTGCGTGCAAATTGAATCGCATTTGATAGTCAAATGTCATTTCTTAGCAGTTTAAAATTTCTTCACCGCTTATATCTAGAACAGGCTTCATATTGAACATGTTTTTATCCAAAGCTAGTGCTTGAAACATTTTAGGGGTGGCTTGCAGTTTGTTCGCAGTGACCTGGCCAATCAGAATGTTGAACTCAAGTGTGTTAATCGGTATCAAAAGCCGGTGAGGAAAAGGACAGAGCGTTTTCGTTGGAATGGTTATATTAATAGTCATGTGTAATAAAACAGAATATCGCATTAATAAAAACACTGAAGAGTAATGGTCCGAAGATCGACCCCTGAGGATCCCCTTTTTGAATTTCAGTCCAACTACTCACGGCACCTTGCATCTTTATTGGCTGCTTTCTATCTGACAGACCAGTAAGAGTCCTACTGAACCATCCGACAGACCATAAGCCCTTAACTTGCAAATGAGAATATCATTTGGGAGACCGTCG
Organism: Megalonaias nervosa; assembly: GCA_016617855.1. NCBI lineage: Eukaryota > Metazoa > Mollusca > Bivalvia > Unionida > Unionidae > Megalonaias > Megalonaias nervosa. Next base: position 84,515 of record JAECUM010015724.1, on the reverse strand, counting down.
AAAGCCACCAGAACTGCGGCTACATATTTGTTTTCAACAAGAGACTTCCTCGAGTCTTCAAGTAAACGTAACAGAGGTGTCTGGCAAAGCACCCAAATGTTTTGGTTTTTTTTAAATGTTCTCAAAAAATGAGGCTAACTGGGTCTCATTTAATTTCTCAGACAGTTTGGATATGATGGGTAAAATGCTGAAAGTTTTATAATTGCATTTGTCAAGAAGATATTTCTTTTTTGAAAATCGGAAATTCTTGAGCTTCCTTCAGACGATCAGGAAAAATATTTGTAATATGGCCCACAAGGATTTGTGCCCCAGCGCTTAACAGTTTAAAAGAAATTTGATCCCCTCTAGTAGCATTTTCGAATTAAACTTCTTTTCGTTGTATTCACTTCTTTATTGCAACATGCTTAAAATAAAAAATGTATCCATGTTACTATTGTCCATAATAGTCTTGATACTCTGATGGGTTAGAGGGTTCAAAGGAACATCCTTACCAATGTCTAATGCCACATTTAAATTTAAAAAAAATATTGAAGATTACACATATTTTGTTTGTCATTGTTTACATCTTTTGTACCTTCAGCAAAAATGACCTTTTCTTGACCATCCGAACATTTATTAGAAAAATATGGTTTAATAGTTGACCAGAACTAAATATTAACTATTTATTAGATTTTTTCTAACCCCCTCCCCTAAATCTTCACATTCTTTATAATAAAGAAAACATTAAGTTATTCTTTGAATTAATACCTTTGAAAATATTTAGAATTTGTTTCATAAATCATGCCAGTATGGTCAACTTTGGACATCTTCAAACAGTAATATATATATAAACTAAAGATTAGCTTTTCTCATGCAAATTGTGTTTGCTTCGTATTCTATTTACCCAAAAATATTGTATAAAGAGTTATTGATCAATAACATAATATTAAAACGTATTGTTTTGCTGTCGCTGAATTTTTATCTTGCAAGTAAAATCGCAAAATAATAACACCTTATTTAATTTTTATTCTAACTTTAAAAAATTGTGCAAAATATTAATTAACATAAACATTTCATTAGAAGTACATATTAAATATATTAAACTATTAAAGCTTAATTTCAGAACATAGTTTATTTATTACCTTATATAAAAAAAAATAACAGCACTTCTATGTAACCAAAATATTACAAAGTTATTTCAAAGCAACATTATTTTGGAAATTTATCAATAACAATGCTTTAATTGATATAACAAGTTTGCAAACTGATCGTCAGATGGCCTCACTATTATTGTTTGCATTAAATTGAAGGCTTATTGATGAAATAAAGTATTAAACAGTCGATGATAATACGATGTTTATTTATAGCGGCATCAATCAATTCAGTGTGAGTAATCTGCATAAAATTAAATGATACATTATAAATTCGGGGGACGGGGCAGAAAATAACCTACGGTTCTTTACGCAAAAGATGATAGTATTCTCACACTCCCACCTTTGCTTGACCCTACATCCGATTTTAAAAGAAAACCACAAAGGATATAAAAAAAAATTAACAAAACATAGCCATGCCAATCATCAATTTCCTTATTGCAGCCATTGGGTCCTTAACATTGTCAACTTATTCGCCTTTCAAATTAATGGAGCCCTTAATGGACTCGGGTCACAATTATTTTTCCTACCTAGTCTCTACATTTGTTTCTTAGAACTGAATTTTCCACGGTAACCAAATCATAATAAATCATATGTTAATCTAAAATACCTTCAAAGATGAATTCACAGTGAAGTTCTTGTCATAAGTTATCCGGCATTTCTTAGACAGACTGGACTGTAAAAGCAATGTACAATGAATCACAGATTTCACTTCCAGAACAGCATCAATGCTCCATTACTCACTATGCACTGTCGTCGAAATACACAGACAGACACACCATAATGTTTAAATTCTAAAGAATAAACACTTACCTTTAAATGAATATTTAGAATGCCTAAATTTGACTCCTGTATCACCATCAAAATGACAGAGAACAAAAATTGCTCTAAAAATAGACTGCGACTTCATTTGTTGGTTCTGAACCGGAAGAAATAATTGTGACCTGATTCTCAATGTAAACAATCACTAAGACCGCTCACTGTAACTTTCTGGTGTCTAGAATAGTCCATATCAGTAAAAACTGTGTCTTTTGTGTTCAATATTTGTAATGTCTGGATTTAATATTCCTAAACAAACTGAACAAATAAAAAGGAGAAACGCTTGAATACATGTAGTCAAAGAGATGCAACTCCAAAATGTACAGAATTATTGAGATGATCAAGGACGGTTAATGATGTCACATCTGTTGCTTGAAACACACCCGCCCATTCAAATATGGCGACCCTATTACTAGAGAAATTCCCGATTGATTCGAAACGCCAACAAGTTGAAAGTGACTGGGACCACCCTGGCGAAAATCAGGTTAAAATATTATAAATTGATGAATGAAATGACCATGTTTTGTGCCTTTTTTGGTATCATTGATGCTGTTTGTTTTTGAAATCGTGAGGGGGATGCAAACAAACGGGAAGGTGTGCAAATACTAAAGTACAATATACTTCAAGTTTCAACAGAGTTAATACCACATTAGTTGTATGGGTCTTTAAGGCATCCGAAGGAAGAGTATTGCGCCCGTAGGTTACAAAAAGTACTAAACTTACGAAGTGTCACGGAAAGAAGAGATTCAAAAAATAAAAAAGAAGAAAAAAGGGGGGGGGGGCGCAGAAAATATAAATGTGGAAAAATGTTGTTCAAAACTGCAGGTAGTACCAAAATTCCGATACACATACGGACTTTAGCTCACACACACATACACACACACATGCGCGCGCATATACATAACAATGTGAAGAAAAAAATATTGATCTAGACTAAAAGTGGTACAAAACTTTTGAAACTCACACGGACGGTAGCAGAGACTGACAAAAGTCCGGAAACTTTTTAATATGGTCGAGACTAAAAGTAATATTGGGAAATTTATAAACTAATACGAATGTTTATAAGATTAAATGTAAAGTTCCTTAAATTTAGAAGTTGTATACAATTTTAAAATAGTCAGCTTTGACAGTGGAAACAGAAGGCAGATGCGAAGGTAAACATCCTTCTTAGCAAGAATGCAAAGATCGACAGAGAATGTAAAAGAGCATGTCCAAAATAAATCTATTGATCCTATAGCACGAACAAACACAATTTTTTCCTAAATTAACATTTTTAATCAACCCCCGCTAACTGAACCATGAATTATAGAGAGAGGATTGGGGCACGTCCCTACCTACTTATTTAGAAATACCTCCCAAAAATTAAATAGGAACGTATTTACAAGATTGACAATAATGTGGAGTCAAAATAGACTTCCAATGAACTAATATAGCATCATTTTGCCATCGATACACATTACTGTTTTGTTCTAAAGACAATAGATAGCCATATGGTTCACAAAACCACCTCTCAACTGTATGATCATGTCCTGAGTACGCATAGTCAAAACAAGCCCATAAATTTACGCATTATTGTCCACACACAATGGAATATGATCTTTGTAATCCTACATTATTGAAATGAGTCGATATAGCATTTCTTCTCTTAAAAAAACAAAAAAAAAAAACAAACGATGTTATCTTCCAGAGGAGGCAATCCATAAGATCACAATGTTCCACACTGATCGTTGCGAAAGTAGACGGGTGCCCAAAGGGTTCCTGGTTGATGACTGTCGTCTGTGTTGTTGATGTCAAGTTTCATCTTTAGCACACACCACAAGATTCCAAGAAGCTGCGTACGTACTGCGAGAGGTGCCCCGAGTGGCCGAGTGGTCTTGAACGCTCACCGTTCCAGATCACGTCCATCTCATCTCTGTCTGCGTGGGTTCGAGTCTTAGGCTCGGCTAACGTGGGTACGTGAGAAAGCTTGCCAGTAGCTTCTCGTGGGTCGGTGGTTCCTCCCGGGGTTTTCCAGAGTTCTTCCTCCACCAGTTATACTGGCCACCATGTATAGCCTTTCTTGTGCTGAAAAATGGCGTTAAACCCTACAACAACAACGAACTGCGAGTCACAAGGTAATGACGTTCCCCGGTATCCATTCTTTTACTAAATGATGATTTTACAGGTAGTCAGTGTACTCCTTATCACAGGTAATGATAAGTCATCAATTCACACCTGTCAAGTAAGGTGATGAACAAAGAAGAACCCGAGAAAAACCCCGTAAGAACCACCGATCCACAGGAATCTACTGGCAGCTTTCTCACATACCCATATTGGCCGAGTCCGAGACTCGAACCCATGCAGCCATAGGTGAGATAGCAATGATCGGTAAAAGGCGAGCGCTTTTTACCACTCGGACACCCTAAAAATATTGTGGAACATCGATGTTTAAATCTGATTCTTAACGTTTTCCAATCGCAACACTATTGGACATTATTGGGTTGCCGTACTAATATGGTGTACCGAAAGGATCTACACAATCTGCACCCTTGCCAATAACGTTTGCGACGGTATCTAATTATCGTTGAAATGATACATTTTGTTGATGCGACGCTAAATTTTTACGTTACAAAAAATATTGATCGTTGCAACGGATTTCTAACACTGGTTCGTTGCAACGGTATTCATATATTCATATTCAACGGCATATTTTGATTTGTTGTTGTCGTTTTTGTTTTGGGATTCAATGCCTTTTCCCAAAGCAAGTTAAACTATACATGGCGGCTAAAACTGGTGGAGGAAGAACCCGGGAAAACTCCGGTAAAAACCACTAACCCACGGAAAGCTACTGGCAGCCATCTCACATACCCACATTGGACGAGTCCGAGACTCGAATCTACGCGGAATAAGGTGAAGAGGGCAGTGATGGGGAAAGGCGAGTGCTTTAGACCGCTCGGCCCCCTGGGGACCCCAATGGTTTCATTTAACGTTGTAACTGTGTATTTTATCGTTGCGAAGGTAATATATAAATTGTCATGGTATTTTTTGTCGTAGCAACGCTAAAATTGTGTTTTACCGGTGCAGAGATATTATCATTGTAAAGGTGATCTTATCGTCTCAACTCTAAAATAACCGTTGCAGCGATTTAAAAAAAATACTGTCTAATCAGCCACAGCAGGTAGGGTTATGTTATTCTACATGCATTTACAAGATGTGAGACATAGGATTTGATCCGGAAATATTCTGTACATATGTGCTGACAAGGCCTTTCAGGCCACCATAAGTCAAGATCCGCGAGAAATATCGGTGTCTAAAATGTACGCCGATTGTGCTGCATACGTATTTGTCTGCACCAATTGCTCGATTTAATGAATAGTTGAGATCTGACTAAAAAGCCGTCCAACAGTATCTGTACTGGTTTGAGAACTGATTTATCGGACTAAACGTTGATCTTGCGTCCATGCCAGTCGGTCTCAGCTGTTTTTATCACTTTATGTGTTTTCATTGACATAAAAAATAATTATTCTAGACATTCATCACATTTTATAGATACAGAAATATAATTTATTCCTTCACATTTATTTCTTCCACATTTATTTTTCATTTGATACGTAGAATTGCTCTAATTGTCCTTATGATATCGATATTTGGAATTTTTCTGAATTTTATGGAAACTGTCTCCTTTGTCCTTGTACTAAAACGTCTTCTCTTCCTCTTGTCACGGGACACGTTGTATTTCATAGTTACAGTTTATATTTACCGATGCAATGGTAATGTCACCGTTGTACATAAAGGTAATTCTTTTGTTGCAACGCTAAAATATACCTTTGCAACAACAAAACAATTACAGTTGCACGGGTCTCTTAATATAAGGAATATAAATACAGTTCCAGCAACACCAGTGTCAACATTACCGTTGTAACGGCAATTACGATCCCTTTGCCACGGTATCAATAGTGTTGGCCCGTTTGGTTCACCATAGTTCACGACACACTGTAAACTTCAATAGTCGGCCAACAAATTCGTTCTTTGTGTGATAAATGTACTTGTTCCAGATTTTCTTGATACGCGGTGAGTCTCCGGTCATAACTGGCCAGTAATCTGCTAAAGGCATTTAGACATGCGTCGTTTGCCCACTTAAACTTTGCTGGCTCACTTTAGTCCATGTACATAGAAGATCTAAGTACCTCAAGATTTCTGTGTAATATCATAGCACACCGTCTACGTTAGCATTGAAGATAAAATGTCTAAGGTAACATACATCTTTCATTTCGTTCCATCATAACGTTTAAAGGCTGTCGTGCACTTAGCTAACGGCATCATATTAATTGATATGCTTTGAAAATAGATCGTGTAATACGGGATATATAATACATGCGAAGAGACCCCCCCCCCATTTGCCTAAAAATAATTCGTATCAAGATGTGCTCCGTACGGTCTAGATCTGACTGTCCAGTTTGGGATCTGTTACTATTTTCGTTTCAGGCGATCTTTTTGAGATTCCATTTTCTTTATTTTAGCTATTGGCGGCTACTGTGTGCTACTTCCATGGCTTGCCATGACAAATACACGATTTTTATTATTTACTCCTACCCCACAGCTCTTGACCGCCCCAACCCCCAGCAATTTCGCGACCTTTGTCTGGTACTGAAATCGGACACTGGATTGTTTCGTGTCCGAAGAGTTTGCCTGGTCCCGTATCGGTGCCTGTAATTTGCGGACATACCTGGCTATAAAACTGTACCGGGTTTCATAATTAGTTGCTTCCTCTTACTTGCTCCGATTCCTCTTAATCTTATGGGTGGATGGCCACTGTCACTGAAATGGGTTGGATTGGGGAACAGGGGAAGGGGGGGGGGGGCACAAGGCCAAATAAACATACATTGAAATTATGGCGACTATTTAAAAAAAAATTGTTTTCTCCTATCTGGTGGATATCTTTGCCATGGGTTTGATTGTAAGATTCAAGAGGGTCGACGGTCCAATATATATAAACTGCAGCTACAGTGACAGTTTTTGAATAATTTGGGACCTAGTTTGGTATAATGCATTCGTAGGAAGAGGATACAAAATATACATAACGGAGTTTTGTTTACTACTCCACGGTAACGGTCTGAAGCTCGCGCGCGCGCGCGCGTGTGTGTGTGTGTGTGTGTGTGTGAGAGAGAGAGAGAGAGAGAGAGAGAGAGAGAGAGAGAGAGAGAGAATGAAATATAAACGTGCGTCCATGGCAGTAGCTGTAATTACTGTTGTATGCTAGTTCAGCTTGTTGCACTGTGCTATGTGAATACGAAAAATAAATAAGTAAAATCTTAACATTGTTTCATAAGAGATTATTCTACTATTATCTTTAATTTTTATGTTTATTTTTGTTTGAAAATGTAATGAGTTTTTCATTATTTAAATATATTGAAATTAACTATTGTTCGCGGTATAAATTGGATTCTGTAAATAACATTGCACATTTGACTGAATCGACCATCCATCCATCCATCCCATCCATCCATCCATCCATCCATCCATCTATCTGTCTGTCTGTTTATCTATATGTCTAGCTAGATATCTATCTATCAGCTCGTCTAAGCACAATCAATAGGTAATAAATACATAGTGACATATGATAATAAATTTTTCAATTGGAAATTTGAAATTTTTGGTTAAAAATTTTCAAACATGTCAGAACTAGCAACTTCTGTATATTTGACGGTGTAAATCTTCCGAGAGACCCCAGGAAATAAGCCTAACAGATCACATTCTCATCGCACATAGTTATCCCTTGGGTAATCTGTGTAAGAAGTTTGGTGAATTTCTACCAACGGTTATGGAATGCCACAGAAAGACTGACGAAAGAATAAATAAAGGGAGTGATAATAAAATGTGTTGCAAATTATAATCCATCCATCCATCCATCCATCCCATTTGACTGAATCGACCATCCATCCATCATCCATCCATCCATCCATCACATTTGACTGAATAGACCATCCATCCATACATTGATCCATCAACTAAGCACAATCAATAGATAATAAATACATAGTGACATATGATAGTAAATGTTATAACTGGAAATTGAAATTTGGTTAAAAATATTCCGACATATCTGAATTAGCAACTTCTGTATATTTGACGTTTTAAATCTTCTGAGAGACCCCAGGAAATAAGCCTAACAGATCACATTCCCTTCGCACATAGTTATCCCTTGGGTAATCTGTGTAAAAAGTTTGGTGAATTTCCACCAATGGTTGTGGAATGCCACAGAAAGACTGACAAAAGAATAAATAAAGGGAGTGATAATAAAACGTGTTGCAAATTATAATGCAACGATGGAGACTATACTTCAATAAATTTAGATAAGCAAGGAAGGTCAAAAGTTTATAGCTTCTTGGTTTAGCCTTTTCCAAGGCTGAACAGATACATTCTTCTTTCAAGAATAGTTATAAAGTATGTCGTTCCCTTACAGTTTTCAGAGACAAAATGTATAAGCCAATTGCTTAATTTGCTGTCATTGCACTTGTGTGACTTTCTTTGGCAGATAAGCACTTTCAAGCTTGAGGGTTTGGTGGCAGCGACATTTACTCCTTTTGACGACGATGGGTAAGCACACAGAGACACACACTCAACAATTCACCCTATACCCTGATGTCACGTTAGTGTACTTGAAAATATATCTAAAAGAATAAATTTTAGTTCATTCAAGTGTATCGGCCGAACCAAGGATTTGTGACGTTCCGTATATATTTGCATGCAAGTCAGATCCAGTTGTAATCTGCATACACCCAGATCTGCCATCACATACAAACTGCATACACCCAGATCTGTCATCGCATACAAACTGCATACACCCAGATCTGCCATCGCACACAAACTGCATACACCCAGATCTGCCATCGCATACAAACTGCACAGATCCAGTTCTACGGCTCTTACAAACTCCATAGATCCAGATATGCCGTCACATAATGCACTGATAGCTCTGGATCTATTCGGTTTGTTAGGACTAATAAGTAGAACAAACAGTATAGACCCTGACCTGTCAGCGGATTATGGGACGGCAGATCATGGTCTGTGTTCTTTGCAGGTGGACAGGATTTATTGGTGAGTATATACGGTAATTTAATCTCCCAGTTTAACACTTCCTAATCAGCGTGAACATTTCATTGTCTTCCAGATATTTTGATTACTTGGTAGTGTTTGTCAAACAGACGTTGATGAGTAAGCTGACCGATTGGATGGGTTCTATACCTTCCAAATTGCCTCATCATGCAGAATGCTTCACTACCCAGGTCAATGTCATAAGTTGCAAAGCGATAGAGAGTGTTTGACCATGAAAACAAAATTGATAAATACAAATTTGAAATCTCATATGCTTATATTTGAAAATTTCTGGACCACTCCTATTTTTTCAAACACAAAATACCCCAAAGTCCCAGGGCAATAGTGATGTTTCGGAGCTGGACCAGTGAGCACCAAGAAAAGATCATTTTGATTTTTTAAATTTCGTATAGGGATATGAGGACATTTTTGGGCCACCATTTTGAATCAAACAAAAATGATCTCAAATCCCTGGGCCAGTCAGCAAAATTAAACTGAATTAAGTAGGCTTAAACTAGAGTATCACTATTATGCAATCCTATCTCGTATTCCTTTGAAACGTATTGAAAACAGGGATAAAGCACACTGAGACGCACAGACAATCGATAGCTTGCAAAGAGAACTATGCAATGATAAGTACAGAGTACAACAGAGATTTATTGTGCTGATATTGTCTGTTATCATGATATACTATAGGGAATTTCATTTATTAGTTTATTAATGCTGAGTGTTTGATTTTTCATGATAGAGATGTTTGCAGCTAGAATTTTGCTCTCTTACTCTCGAAAAGAATTAATTGAGGATCACCGCGTTATATAAAGTCGGCCACATAATAAGAAGACCAACTCAGTACTCCGCGATCGAACACAAACAGATCTGACAGGATTTCAGACAACTCCAAGATATCCCATGATCATAATGTTACAAGCCAGGGGTCTATGCTTGAGCGAGCGGTGTCAAACCCTGGCGCGATTCCCGCTAGAAGTCATAAGTTTACCCCAAATTTCCAAAGACTTCTATACAACTTCAGTTGTAAAGTAGAAAGCCCGACGTGTCCATTCTATACATAAATTTTACTCTAATCAATGCAAGACCACAGATTTCCCAACTTGCCAGATATCTATCAACCGCACATCTGCATAGTTTCTCTTCATCAACTTTCCATACCGTCAGCAGTTCACACCGTAGAAACTCTACAACTATACCCTAACACAGGGAACTATTTTAACTACGCCACCTTAGGACAGTCAATCCATGGTTTCAAGGCACATTACGCCAGTACAACTGTATCACATTTGCCACCATGGCGACATAAACGGTATATGCCGAGTCCCTTCTTGTTTATTCCATTGTGTAATTTACCGGTTTCCTACCGTAAATACTGCCACTGCTGTCACAACACCAATGTACACCATTAGATTTTAATAGGGACTATATTATCAGGGACAGTCATGCGGTTTGGGTCTGAATTCACTACTAATTTACCATGGAATCATGGAAATTCATTAACACTTCTCTCCGTGAGGTTTGCTCCTAGTAATTGGCTAATTATTTCGGGATAAGGAATATTTCCATTGCACCGAATTCCAATAATCAAACAAGTAATCACACAAATCTAAGAATTGCTTAAACGGGGCGCTATAACTAAATGCGCATACTCTAAAATTTATTACAATAATAATAGGTATTTTATTTTTTTTAAAAATAGGAGTGGTCCAGACGTGTTAAAAAAAAAGGGATGCAGGATTTTATATGGCACAAAAATGATTGGTCAAGCACTGAACTATAACCATAGCCCCGCTCCGAAACATAGCTGTGCTCCAGGGACCTTGATGTATTTTTAAAAAAATAAAAATAGGCGTGGTCCAATTCTCACTACCCCTTTAATGCTGCTGGTCACGTGTATTTTCTACACTATTACAAATGAAAACTTTATTTTCCCCGAGAGTATAATGAAATTTGATCAGTTTTTAATTCTCATATCAATCTGGCAATATTGTTCATGCTTATCGATCGCAACTATATATTGGATATTTGGGTAGCTATCGGGTAACTATATAGTGGGTATTGGATAGCTATTGGGTAACTATATAGTGGGTATTGGGTAGCTATTATATATTGGGTATTGGGTTGCTATTGGGTAACTATATATTGGACAGCTGTGAAAGAATGGATTAGGCGTTACTGAAAGCAGATGTTAACACGATCTCCATCATCAAAAATAAGAATCCCTATGTTAGCAGGTTTGGTCTGACTTGAATGGATACTTTTCTTTTCATATGTATATAATTAACATACAAAATGCGGCAAATAAGAAAGAGAGTAACACCACCAACCCCAAAAAAAACCAACAAGAAAACAAGCCCCCCCCCCTCAAAGAATACCCCCCCCCCCAATAAAACAAAAACAAAAGAAAAACGCATGATCATGGACCTTTAGGAACAAGCATCCTTACATCCAATTTATGAAAGTTACATTTAATCATTTCTTTGTATGATTTTGAAAAGTAAAATGCAGGTGTACATTGCTGTATTGCTATACCCCAATTAATCATGAGAGTCCTTGACGAAGAACTGGCGATCCTGGAAGAAAAGACTTACAGAGATCTTGGTATGTAAATCAGAATTTTACAGTAAAACATATATTTTAATCGGTGAAAATTTTCTTCATTTGATTTGATGACTATAGCAGACGACACTAATGGCGCCATTCACGATGGAAGTGATAAATATACCCGTTGTAGTAACGGTGCTTGCCTTAGTATCAGTCCATTACAATCTCATATGTTGAACATTCTATTTCCAATTAGGAATATCGCCTTCAACAAGTTTGAAGACTACTGCGAACATCTAGTGAGAAACGATGTCAACCAAATTTACGGTAAGATACATTCCATATTCTCCCGAGAACTCGGAGGGTACAGGGGTGGCTTGTGATGGTCTTCCAAATTTAGTACTTGTAGAAGACCAATTGACTAGAGTTCGTTGACTTTGACTTTATCACGTGACCAAATCGAGAATCGAACTTGATGCCTCAGGTGTTGAAAGTCAGCCGTTTAGCAACATCGCTTGATGAGCTAGATAATGCATTTCGTGATAGCTGTGCGAAGTATGGTCAGTTTCCCTAGATCCGTATTCTGAAAAATATAGTTTCAGCAAAGATAACTTGAACCCTGACTCATAGTACGAAACTTTGATATTCTGTTGATGTATGAAAGTCCATGTTTGCATATTAGAATGTTAAATATATGTAATATTGGTTCCTCCCATCAGCTACATAAGTATACCCCGAATTATTATAAGGTTATAACTTTAAATAAATGCTTCCAGCTATTAAGTTTTTGTGAATTAAGGACCTGGAATTTTGCCAAGATAAATGACGAATCTAATGGCAAACAAATATTTCTTCCGACAATAAGTCATAGAAATACATCTTTATGTATAGTCTGTAAATGGACAATAGGCAAACCCAGTGCATCTGAATGTATGGACCAACGGGCAAACCCAATGCATCTGAATGTATGGACCAATGGGCAAACCTAGTAAGTCTGAATGTATGGACCAATGGGCAAACCCAGTAAGTCTGAATGTATGGACCAATGGGCAAACCTAGTAAGTATGAATGTATGGACCAATGGGCAAACCCAGTAAGTCTGAATGTATGGACCAATGGGCAAACCTAGTAAGTCTGAATGTATGGACCAATGGGCAAACCCAGTAAGTCTGAATGTATGGACCAATGGGCAAACCCAGTAAGTCTGAATGTATGGACCAATGGGCAAGCCTAGTAAGTCTGAATGTATGGACCAATGGGCAAGCCCAATAAGTCTGAATGTATGGACCAATGGGCATACCCAGTAAGTCTGAATGTATGGACCAATGGGCAAACCCAGTAAGTCTGAATGTATGGACCAATGGGCAAACCCAGTAAGTCTGAATGTATGGACCAATGGGCAAGCCTAGTAAGTCTGAATGTATGGACCAATGGGCAAGCCCAATAAGTCTGAATGTATGGACCAATGGGCATACCCAGTAAGTCTGAATGTATGGACCAATGGGCAAACCCAGTAAGTCTGAATGTATGGACCAATGGGCAAACCCAGTAAGTCCGAATGTATGGACCAATGGGCAAACCTAGTAAGTCTGAATGTATGGACCAATGGGCATACCCAGTAAGTCTGAATGTGTGGACCAATGGGCAAACCCAGTAAGTCTGCATGTATGGACCAATGGGCAAACCCCAGTAAGTCTGAATGTATGTATCAGTAGTTTGGAATCTTCACGTCATCCTTGCCCTACAAATCAAGTAAGCCAAACCGGGTACCAGACTAAAAAAGTTATAATGAATTCCCTATTATATGGCGGATGGACCGTAATAAGAGTTGACTCAGTCTAAGAAAAACAGATAATGATAGTCTTTGAGCATTTTTTTGCGCAGCTTGAAGAGTATTTTCTGTTACAAATTCTTTACATGTATTGAAATAAATTGTAATTTGTCCCAGGTCTCCCTTGGTTTTTAGCTAAGTTTAGGTTTAGGACACAGAACAGAGGATCAATGTTGCAGCTGGAGTACATTTATCTCAGTAAATGTTTTCTATATATAGTCAGGACTTGCAGCTCTCATCGCTTCGTCCCAAAATATGCAGGCTTTGTCGAGTTATAATGCCAACAGTTGTTTGTCCAGGTCCTTGTTTTTGACTGAGTCAGGATATTTAATATGGACAAACATGAGCAACCAACGGAGTGTCAAAATGTGACCAGTAACGAAACGCAGTCTCTCTCAGAAACGTGTACATTAGCATGCCTTTATAGCGATAATGTTGGCTTTGTTAGCAAAATATTTAGTCACAAATCCTGTACTAATGTTTGAAATGTTTGACTGGCACATGGCATGTATTAATTATTACGAAGGCGCAGCATTATGTCATGTCGCTTGTTTCATATACTTACATTGATCACAAAATTCACGCACACACGTATAATGACAGAGATGCCACCGATTCCAGAGAAAACACGAATACAATGAACTTTTATTGTACATTTAATAATCATATGATTTACTGCAAAAAGTAATACAATTAGATGGCTTGTTATCTTTATGCCGTGAAATGCATATTGCGGGAAGATTTACATTTTCTATAGTAAATGGTACAACGGGCGAAGGGATGTCTCTAACATTAGAGGAACGAAAGCAGGTTGTAGAAAAGTGGATCGAAGTTGGAAAGAACAGGTACAGTTTATGCTTTGAAATAGGGACTTCTTGGAACTTGTAAATACTCAATAGCCAAATTTATAAATTGGGGGACTAAATTAATGAAACATAAAAACTATGTATATGCGTGCATATTTGTTGTATTCTAAAACATACGTGTGTTGTATAACAAAACATATTCAAGACATATATTTGGAAACAAAGTTTACAAGGTTCTTTCAAAGCTTTAAAGAATTTTACCTTGTGACGAATATACAGGAGCAAAAAAAAAAGAAAGAAGCTGGAGAATTTCACACAAGGGGATTCGCCGAGAATCGCATAGCTCGGAAGAATACAAGCATCATCTCTTGACCTCACCCTTGACCTCACTGAACAATACGCCCTTTTTCTTTTCTAGTATGTACTTAACACATCCAAACATGTTGGTGTTGTGAGGAGCAATAATCTGTTTAAAGAGAATCTGATCTGATACCCATGTTACTACACTTGCTGATTGAGATTTTTAACATTTAAAAGTGTATTTAATATGCATACCTATTTTTAATTGATTACTTTACAACTTGATTTGTTTTTATTTTTTTAAATTATATATAGCCACCATTTGTAATCAGCATGTAAGACGTTACAATCGCAGTTACTATTAACGTTGGAGTTCTAACAGTTTTACTATGGCGCTTTATACGAAGCATGTCTTAGTGTCCTCCTTACGTATCCATTATACTTGTTGTACCTTATAAAATGTTTTCAAAAGACCCCCGAAAGTCCATCGTTGGAATAAATCCTCTCCCACATGGTATTCGAGACGGAAATTTGGCGCAACGATTTCTTTGAGTTTAGTCTCTTTCTATGTCTGTCTGTCTGTTTGTCTGTCTGTCTCCTTTTCAGGTTGAAGACGATAGTAGTACAAGTTGGAGCCCTGAATCTTCCTGATAGTTTAGAAATGGTAATGGATTAATATCTCAATTGATAAAGTTTGCTTTGACATGTCAAATAATTTGAATTGGAAGACGATCCAAGACTTTATTTTAGCCATGAAATGTTAGATACCAAAGTTGATGTTGCCTTAGGTATATGTCATTTGCTGTGTTGATTGTAGGGACTTGAATATCACATCAGTAAATTATGTGAAAGTCAGTTTTTAGCAGTCTTAGTTAGAGATGCCATATCGTTCCATTGTTTTTCTTCGACACATTTAACAACAAAATTCAAATGAATGTATCTTGACACATACCATAATCAGGAATCTTTGTACTTTACTCTATCCAATATAAAGAAATGGTCTTACAGGTTCATCATGCTGTTGGTGCTGGCGCCGATGCCATAGCTACCGTGCCGTCCTTGTTCTTCAGACCAACATCCATAGGTCAGTACCATCCTTCACTTAATGTCAACATCAGCGATTCGATATATAAACATTCTAGTAAACGCAATGACATGTAATTATAGTAAAATTGGAGAAAAGGATCTTCCTTGATTAATTGTTTACTTTGTCTAAAACTATATGACCGTCATCATTGCATTAGCTGTCTGTTGTACCTGCGTGGTAACCTGTATGTAAAACTTGATGCCATCGTTATATTTTCTGATAATGGCCATTGTGACATCACCATATGATATCCTGCGTTATGCTTCCCTAGTAAATAACTTACTGATAACTGTGTCACACTTCCAGTGCTCGTAAAACTGCAGATAATTATGAACCGCCATCTTTGGAAAAAAGTACAAAAAGTGTCAAACGTTTCCTGAAATTATTGTGACAAACGGGCAGATCCAGTATGTCCATTATGTATCTATGTAACCGTTGCTCTGGTTGGATGCATGCAAAAATGTTTTCATTTGTCACGTTATAATGTTATTCCATACGTCCACATAGCTCTAAACAGAAAGGGAAATGCCTAGCAACATACAACAATAAAGCAACAGTGGTGGACGTTAAATTAATTTTAAATGAAATAAAAAAGAGATGTATTAATTTTTTGAGTAGATATAAAGAGGATCTCAAATGGATAATGATTTAATATTGAATTTATGAAAAGAGTTGAATAATGTACAGCTTTTGCGAGCCTTAGCCGATGTAGGGGTAAATGGGCCATATTCACATAGACTTGACATTTTGCCGCAATTCCCTTTGGGCAGTCGATTCGAAAAAATGGCCGCCAAAATGTTAGTAATAATAGTAAAAGCAAAAAGTTCCATAAGACGGGGTAATGAAATTTTCCCACGATCTCAACCAGTCAGGAAAGAGAATACTGCTCAAGAATTTCATGGGCTTATTTGGACCAATCAGAATCTCACAAAGTGACAAGTTATGTTATAATATTTAAAATATTAAGCTACACACCCTGTAAAGTTTACGGACTATGTGATACACGACACTATTTAGCGAGTGAAGTGGAAACATTGTATTGTTGAGAATGCATAGATTATGATCGTTTACGATTGTTTACTTCATATCGATGCATTACATATTAGTAAAAAGTAAGAAATTGAGGTACTTTTCAAAGGTGAAGGTTGATAGCTATTTTTGGTTTTTCGAGTACCGGAATTGTAACGCAGTTTTCAGAGAACGGTTCAGTTGGGAGTTTTTAAACTTGCAGTTATGGGAATTACATCACTGTTGTACGAATAACGTCACTGACTAACCAGTCGAGAGACATATTTTACTAGTTACAGGTCTATGATATTAGCTTGACATTTTAGTCCGGTATGGAAGAAACTAACGTCATATCGATGCCATCATTCGACAGTGTTTGTTATAACATAATTCTCACTGATTAAAGATATATCAGAAGTGACTTACAAATGTTTTAAAATGCAATGGTCTCGTAATCTGATATTTTTGTCAAAGGATAGGGAGAGGATACTTTGCCCAATCCCTTAAAAATATCAAATGAATAAAGAAAAAATGTAATTGCTTTCCGCTTTTTACAGACTCTCTATTGGACTATTGCAAGAAAATAGCGGCAGCAGCACCGGAATTACCTTTTTACTACTATCACCTTCCATCAGTTACAGGGGTCGAGCGTAAGTAAATTCCATGGATGCATCCAATATGGATGAATGATGGGAGAAAAGTAGACGTTTGTGCTCTTAGTTAGATCAGATATGCTTTGTATGGGAAAACTTTCTGAAAATTACTCGCTGTAAAACTTGTAACATTATTTATATATAGGTGACTAGGGTTTCCTCCGGGAGGGGTATTATACAATTTGTCAACTCGTTTGTTTTCTATTTGTTTGCTTGTTGTTGTTTTGTTTCGTTTTGTTTTTTTTAAAAGTCCAGTCTTGATCCTACATTAAAATGATGCTGCTCGGACATCCAATATGGCCACCATGGAGTCAGTCTTAAAATATTGTTATCGCTATTCCTACTTATTGGATGATCATATCAACATTGGGTTTTCACTAAAAGACTTCTTATAATATATAATAGATGTTAAATAAAATTATGCCAATCCGACATCCAATATGGCCGGCATGGTAGCCATCTTAAAATCTTATCACAAGTCTACTTGAACAGAAAGTCATATTGTTATGGGGTTTTCACCAGAAGACTTATTATAATGTCCAGATGGTTTTAAATGAAATGGCGCAGATCTGACATCCAGTATGGTCGCCAAAACAGATGAAAATGGTGCCAAGCTGACATCGACCACAGCAGCTAATTTGAAATTCTTGTTATTGCTAAAAAAAAAACAAAAACAAAAACGGAGATGTTTGAACATTCAGCAACTAAAAGGAAGAAATGGTCTTATCTTGAATTCTTGGAAATTCTTTTGCCCAGTCGAGCGTCAGTCCTTTCGAGGGACTCTTGTTCATAATCTGCTGTATGTTGTTTTAGTGAACATGGAAGATTTTATGAGAGCAGCAGTGCATGAGATCCCATCCTTGGTTGGAATAAAGTTTTCATCCAAAGATCTGGTAGACATGATCGGAATCCTCAATATTCCCGCTCCACATCGAGCAGATGGAAAACTGAACGTCATGTTTGGATGTGACGAGGTATGGAAAAGTTATAATAAATAAATATCTAGCAAACAAGCTATATAACCCCACCCCCACCCCCCAAACACACACAAGAAAATAAACTAAAGATAAAATAATGCGTCCTGTCAGTGTACCGGTAAGAAAATAGCATAAAAAAACTTCCAAATGATTATTTTATGCTCCTCATTGAGCTCACGGCAGATTGGACGGTATTGTGTGGTGATGTTGAAGATGAAAAACAAAATAAGTACTAAGTTATTGCTAATTCAAACAGAATGAACGACTGAACTGATAAACAAAAATGCATTTTTCAGGTAGGCATACAAACAAGGAAATATCTCTAGCCTAGTTACTGTCCAGCGTTTCAATGTTTTTAACGACGGGTTTACATCGTCATATGAGTTGCCTGAATATTTCCATAAAATACACATTGCTAGATCTCACTTTTGTTGTGCTAGAAGAAAGTAATTAGTAAAACATTTTCGAAATTATTACAAACTGAAGTGAGGTGTCATTTTATATCATGTTCTCCGTAGAAGGCGAACTGTTAAGAGAACTGAAAGGAAAGAAAGAGAAGGTTTAAGCAATTATTGAGAGAATGATGGCTATCGGACTTGTTTGACTGGTATACAAGTTGAGAGTTCTAACGAGTATATTTTGTTTACACTGACCAACTTTTATAGGATGCGACAACATATAAAAAAGATCGATAGGGGAGTTCTAGCCGGTATAATTATTTTAACCAGCCCTTTTCGTCTTCCTGATACGACAACATATGAATAAAAATAAAAATTTTCAATGGCACTATTCCAGTGTAAAAATTTTAACACAGTAAAATGCTACTAACATGATACTGAAAATTCACCAACTTAATTAATATAAGAGAATGCTGGTGCCAGAAGCAAATCGCATAGGAGGTGCAATCTTGCTCCGTGTCGCCCTTTTGTGTGTTCTGCTTACTGTATGATCATTATCGCAGTTTTTTTTTTTTGCCTTGAGCAGAGCCAGGCGGACGCTAAATCAAATGTCAAATACGCGGAAAGCATATATATATATATATATATATATATATATATATATATATATATATATATATATATATATATATATATATATGATCAAAAAGCCTTATTTATTTTCAAGTTGTTCTTTGTGTATTTATCTAACAATAGAATCATTGCCTTTCATATATTTTCGACACGCTGTCAGCACATTAAATGGCGTATGATTAACTTAGATTAATGGCAGAAGGTTGTGAAGGTTTTGAAATGAAAGAATTTGAAAACAAATTTGATAGACTGTTTGATATAGTACAAAAACAAGGTCAAATTGAGTTGGTGATACTGCAGATGGTTTTCATAATGCGGTAGTTACATATTCAGAGGAAGAACAAGACGGAAAAAGTAATTTGGAGAAACTATTTCAACATGGTTATAAAGTATGCCTGGACTTTGTGAGTAAAAATATGCAATACAAGGACAGAGATTCAAATAGTGATATATAGAAAACATTCAATGGTAGATCTGTTGATGTAGTTGATTTAAAGATATCCTAAAATCAGGGCACAAAACTTCTAGCAACCGGTTCAATAGAGAAACCACTGACGGAATCCCATTTTATTGCAAATTATTTTAAAAAATGACTTATAAAATCTACTTCTACTATAACAGAATTTCCGGACACATTGAGTAGACCTAGGGATAATGTAGCGACGTAAGAGTCTGGACATAATCCAGCGACGCAACTTAAATGCTCTTTAAACCCTACTATTCATAAAAAGACAAGCAATAAAGGTAACCGAGAAAATAGAGATGCAAATAATATACACAAATAAACAGTTTGATTAACAGGTAAAACAAGCTGAGAATATAATTGAAAAATGTCACCAAGTAATTCCAAGTGGAGAACAGCCACGTGCATTGAATAGATTATTAACTACGCAGAAGGAAATATAGTGAAGACCTTATGTGAATGCTGTTGCTGTAAAGGTTTAAACAGCGAATATACAATCTATAAAATCTAATGTTGAAATAAATTGAAAAACAGATTTAAGAGCTTAAAAATATATGACTAGAAAAACAAATGCAAGCAAAACATATTTATTGCTTGAATAGTTGGAAAGGTTTGAAAGCTTAAACCCGTAACATACTTGGTGAACAGTTGACATAAATATTTGTAAAAACTCAATTCAAACGTTAGAGAAAATTACCATTACGTAAAAGATGAAATAATTGTGTAGCAAAAGCGGAATAGCAATAGCTGCTTCAGCTACTGTAGTAGTTATGACTATATGAACTGTTGGCCTCTCTTTGGCAAGTTTTGATGAAGGTTCTTTAAGAGTTTTTGGTGGAGGTGACGCTGTTCCATCAGGGGGCACAGGATTTGTTCATTAACATATTTAAAATGGGTTTAATAAATATTCGTAATTATTTGTTTGAGTTAGCTTCCCCTTTCGCTTAAGTCTCGTTAGCTTTGCTGTGCATTTCGATTTTGTTCACCGTAGTCTTACTGCGCCAGTGAATATTTAATTTTTTTTTATTTTCGAGTTGTTGTGTACGAGTGCGTTAATGCGACAATAGTTTGAGTGGGTTGGTGTAAAAGAGTTTTCACTAAAAGATTTCTTATGATGTCTAGTTGGTCCTAAATGAACATGGTGCCGATCTGAGATGAAATATGGCCACCACGGCAGTCATCATAAACATTTTGTTATCGCTACTCCTCATGAATGGATGGAAAAATCAGCAAGGGGTTTCCACTTAAAGACCTTATTTTGCTGTCTAGTTGTTTCTTTAAAAACAATATTTCAATCTGACATCCATTATAGCTGCCAGCCATCTTTAAATTCTTGTTATCACAACTCTGCTTGAACAAAAAGTCATAATGATGTGGTGCTTCACCAGAAGATCTCTTGTGATGTCTAGATGGGCTTAAATGAAAATGGGGCAGATCTGACATGCATTGTGGTCGCACAGCAGCTGGCTTCAAAACCGTGTTATGGCTACTCCTGAATGAAAGTCATACCTTGAAAATAGTGTTATCTCTACTCGTTTCCAAATGGATAGCACTGTCAGCATGAGTTCCCTTCAGTAGACTTCTTATGGTGCCTAGTTGGTGCGAAATGAAATAGAGCCAGTTGTACACCCATTATGGCGGCCATGACGACTGTACTAAATATCTTGTTGTCACTGATGACCCTGAATGAATGATCGTTATGACACAGAGTTTTCACCAAAAGACTTCTGATGTTGTCTACATCATCCTGAATGAAAATGGTGCGAAGCTGACATCTAATATGTGTACCACAGCAGCTGATTTGAACAGTTTGTTACTGCTGACAAATATCAGAGATGGTTTCAGAACTCAACAGTTAAAAGGAAGAAATGTTCCTATCTTAAATTCCTGGAAATTGTTTTGGCCCAGTAGAACATCAACCCCTTCGAGAGGCTGTAGTTTTGTTTTAATCATGTTGCATACGAATGGGTTGTTGTACCAATATACTCGCTAGACCTCTCAATTTGTGTACAGCTTATCCGGTTGCCAGCTAGATAGCACGATGCGCGTGGTGCAACTTGTAGCGATACATTACGTAGCTCTTCATGTTTTGTCTTCTAATATTTTTAGCAACTCATGGCAGCAATGACTCTAGGTGCAGACGGTTCAGTGGGAAGCACATGTAATTTTATGGCCGCAGTGTATCACAGGATGTTTCGCCATACCAGCAACTTCGTCCTTGTTGAGGCTAGGAAGGAACAATATAGATCACAACAAGTTTGCCGGATCATGTACAGATACGGTAGGTGGCACTGTTTAGAAAGAAAAGCGAAAATTGTTTACCTACACCAAGGTCACACATAATTAGCTGATATTCTTTTTCTTAAGTTTGTAGTTTGGCAGTTCCCACTTTCCCCTTGAGGAAATGTTAAAAGATTGTAGCTATGTTGGATTAAATTAAACTTCTCAAAACTACTACGAACACATTCTTAAGATTTGCTCTTTAAGAGTTACATGTTTGTCCTCTTATGATTTGTACACATTTTACTAATTTATTTATTTCTTTTTGCATTTTTAAAATTACTTAGAACAGTTTATTCTGAGACTAAGAATAGAAACCTTTCTGAAGCATAATACGTTATGACTTCTTAGCTTTCGACCTTATCGCAAGGCCTTTTGTTTCAAGGCTTCTAGCGGTTTCCGCAATGTAGCCATTTCCACAATTATCAGATCAGAGTTTATAGATAACCGAATACTTCCTATTCAAAGGAGTTTGGTCTTTTGGATGCACCAAGGTTGAGCGGATGGTGTTACAGCGTTTGTGGATCAGATTAGGTCCATGGTTTCGGAAGATTTGTTTTGCAATCTTTCGGAGAGTCCACCAATGTATGGTAAAGGGAAAGTTACACATTTGTCTCCTTCCTCCTTCTGATGTTCCTCCCTTCTCCGCTCATTTGCAGGAATTACCAACATCCTGTCTTTGTAACAGTTAGCACTGCTTTCTTAATATAATCGACCTCCAACACCCTGTCTTCCTCAACATTAACAATGCTGTTAACTCGATGCAATAGAGTTCTCACCACTGATCTCTTATGCTCAAGATGGTGGATGGAGTTAAAGTTCAGATACTGGTCTGTGTGGGTAGGTTTGCATTAAATGGTAGCTTTTATTCCCTCCCCATCATCTAAAAGATGAACACAATTATCCCCAAACGGTAACTTCCCATCCTCTTATTTTCATAAGTGAACTGGATATTTTCATTAATGGAATTTAGATGCTCTGTGAATTCTTCAATATTGTATTCATGCATCATGGCGAAAGTTTCATCCGCTTAACGATACCACACATCCGGAGGATGGGCTGCAGTGGAAATATCATTGAGTTCA
The DNA here is from genome assembly GCA_016617855.1 of Megalonaias nervosa. Taxonomy (NCBI): domain Eukaryota; kingdom Metazoa; phylum Mollusca; class Bivalvia; order Unionida; family Unionidae; genus Megalonaias; species Megalonaias nervosa. Next base: position 61,418 of record JAECUM010015724.1, on the reverse strand, counting down.
AAATCTTTCATATACAAATTTGCCACAATAGGCGACACTGGTTAGCCTACTGCCGCCCCGAACTTCTGTTCGTAATGTTACGTATATGTAATTAAATTGCTTGTGTGTTAGTTTTAAAATTCTTTTTTTATTTAATTTTTGTTTCATTACATTTTATTGCAATGATTATTTTCTTGGGATTCAATATTTTCTTTCAGTAAATTCTGTTTATCTGAAACGTAAAAGGTATTGCGTCAGCACTATTTTTAACTCACTATGGTACATAGAATTTGTAAACACTACGCGAAAACGATTGGCTATTGCCAAGGTTATTTCGGTCTACGTGTAGTCTGAATAAACAATGTTTTATTTTTAAATTTATTTCGGAGTGAGAATCTGGTACTTAGATAGGGCTATTCTTGTATACGTGACAAATGGCATTTTATGTTATTACGATGTTCAAATTAGTAAATCGCGCAGCCTATCACGTGTAGTACCATGTGACCTAAAATCGAGGCTTAAAATAGTTATCTTCTACTAGATCGGTTCAGAGTCGTTCTTAACACCTTGAGGAAACAAGGTGTTTCTAATTGTTGTTGTCAGTTTGATTTTCATTTGTTTTTGGAATTTAATAATTTATTCTCTAGGAAACTAAACAAGTGTACTATTTTATAAAAAGTTCTTGGACAAAGAAATTCAGTGTAAATTTATTCTGGAGTTATACGGAAACATAAACTGTGATTCAATCAAGGATTTGTTACCACCAGTACAACGGTCTATTCTGACGTCATCGTCTCCATATTGGAATTTCATCGAGATTCGAACCTGGATTTTATTAGAACTGTTTAGTGATAGGACTTGCATTTTTAAATCTTAGGATTAAAGTTTGGATTATATTCACAAACCGTAAGTCCTATTTCCAATTTTTACGTTGTTTTCTAGGGAAATAAATTATTTTGTGAAAATATACAAAGCTTGTTGACTTCACTCTTTTCTCTAGTTATTATTGTACGAGCCTACACGTAACAATAAAAATTCTGCCTAATAGACAAAATAAGTGAAGACCCATTTCAGCAGAGTAATGAATTGTTCTAACACCAAAGTAGTGCGTTTGTTCCACTCTGTATCATGTCTGAGTCTCTTTTGGATGACTAACAAGGCTTTGTCAACAGGTATGATGGTAAAAAGGGCGCCCACATCATATGATACAAACATTTGCCCTTGAGTGACTTCCAAATTTTTCATTTTCTGGACAAAATCGGCACTGCTTTTTATGTCAGATACACCAGGACCAACTCCAGTCCAGATGTCACTCCTCGGATGAAGTCCTTGTGATAAGGTCGAAAGCAAAGGAGTCGTAAACTATTATGCTATAGAAAGGTATCTCTTCTTATTTTACTGCAAATGGCTGTAGCAGGTAACAATATTCATTCTAGAAATTTAACTCTGAAATTTTACTTTCACTTGTAGGTTCGCTGTGGGGCAACAATGTTGCAGCTCTCAAATATTTGATGGCAATGGCTGGTCCTAATCTCGGTCCACCACGCCCTCCCATGAGGAAAGCAACACTAGCCGAGTTTAATCAGTTTAAATCGGAAATCTCTGATCTAGGATTCTTCGACTGGATCAAATAAAGAATTTCTGAATTTGTTATTCACGTACTGGTTGGGGTGGGGTGGTGCGAACAGAAGTCAGAAAATATATCCTTCTTTAAATGTTGTTTCTTTTTATTAATAAATCTAGTAAAACCACAGGAAATAAATGTGCATATTGTTCATTCACTGCAGTTTTGTTTATTTTTATTATTTACCTATACAGTAATCAAACGGAGTTAAGTTGCGTTTTTAGGAGTATTGAAATGTGTTCATTCGTAATGGTGACAGTGTATCAATACAAATTTTCAAGGCTTCTGATAGAACCATTTTAAAGTAAAATAACAATGAATGATTTAACGAGCTTTGACTTTAAACAGGTGTACTTATTTCTTATTGCTTCTCTTTTCTGATTCGTGTTTATTACCCCTCCCCCACCCCCGAAAAAATATTGTGTCCTAATAGTATCTCAATATAGTAAATGATAGTTTGCAAGGAATCTTTTATAACGTCAAATTTTAACAGATGATTTTCAAAGGTTTTCAAAGACAATTTCCTGGCATAATTTGACTAGATTATATCCTAATTGTTAACCTGTCTGAATGAAACAATATTATGGAAAGATGTTTCTCTTTATCGCGTTTGACAAAACAACAGAATCGGCCAGAGGCACATATTTCAAACCGTGAGAGCAGTCAGTGTATGAAAATTTTTGTTAGATCTCTCAAAATCACACACACGCACACAACAACATGTATGTATGTATGTATGTATGTATGTATGTATGTAGATGCGTCTCGTACTAGATACAACTTGTCTTTTTGATGTGTATCAGTTATTTCTAAAACTATCAAATATATAACCTTCCTATTTATTGAGCCTCCGATTTTTTGGAACTGGCTCAAACAAATTTCGTCCAAATTTATTTTATACTGTTTGGGCAGATTCCTAATTAGAAGCTCTCAAAATAAAAAGTGAGTACACTTTATTTTATTGCCGGTAACTATAGGGACTCTCATGCTCGTCCGATTCCGCTCGAGGAAGTTGGTCTTGATCGACCTTTCTACAGGTCCAAGTCTACCCCGTGCTACGAATACATATAAGATGGTTCAATTGTAAATAGGTGTTTAATATGGCTGCCATAATGACCATATTGAAAATCTTGTTATCACTGCTTCTCTTGATTGAATGGCATATCAGCATCGGGTTTTCACTGAGCTGCTTGGCATAATGTTTTGTTGACTCTAAATTAAAATTGTGCTGATATGAGGTCCAATATGTAACTGTCTTGAAATCATGTTTTCTCTTCTATTAATTGGAAAGTCATTTTGACATGGCATTTTCATCAGAAGAGTGGTGTGTGTGTGTGTGTGTGTGTGTGTGTGTGTGTGTGTGTGTGTGTTTAGATGGTATTAATTAAAATGATCAACACTCAATATGGCCACCATGGTGGCTATCTTGAAAATATTGTTACCTCTGCTCCTCCAAAATAGATGGCTATATCAGCATTGGGTTTTAACCAATATATTTCTATGATACGTAGTTGGTGGTAAATGAAAATCTTGCCAGTCGCATATCGTATATGATTGGCACAACTGCTGTCTTTAAAACCTTGTTGTTACTACTCTCCCTGAATGGATGATCATTATGACGTGGGACTACATCGATTTGAGTTCAATGCCTAACCTTATTTACGAACTGAGGATATTCTAGAAGCGACCTTGTTTAGAATTTGATGGACTTTTTCCATTTAAAATGAACCACATCCTGGGCATTTTATTGTGTCTTAGGTCAAGTGAAATTAGTATAATATAGGATGAGGTAAAGAATTATTCATTCCTGTTTTAAGTTCAGTTTGTGGATTCATTTGCTGTTTTGTTCAGATATAATTTGAGTGGAATCACTTATTAAATTATTCATTGAATTTACAAAGTACGCATTTACTTTTTGTACTAAAACACTACTATGGGATTATTATGAATTCATTCAAAGACATTCTGGATTATAACATTATGATACATCAAGACTATTTGTACATCAGCTCATTCAAGATTATTGGCATATCAAGACATTCAAGATTATTGGAATTCATTCGGAACATTCTAAACTGTAATAAATTTGTTGGTTTTGCTTTCTTTCTGTTACATAGTTTAAGACAGTTGAGTTGTAGTATATTAAACTCAGAATAGTAAATGTTAGCGATAGAGTATTTCGTGAACATTGTGTAGATTGGTGTCACGGAAAAAGTTAAAAACATAATGATCAAAACAAAACAAAGTAGAGTTTAAAAATGTTTGATGAACTACACACAACATTTGAACCGGAAATGTTGTTACATTATGGTTATTTAAAAGAAATATTTTACACGTGGACAAATTTGGGCAGTGAGGATGAAATTCGTATATACTTTTACTAAATTCATTGAAAGATAAAAGCCCGCCTTTACGTACAAAAAAAAGACAATACTTGTTTTTCTTATGCAATAGAGTCAATCAAAAACTCGCTTACAAATCATCCGTAAAGGTCACAGATCCATAACCTTCATAAAGATAAACATTAACTTAATAACAATCCAATAAATATAGAAAATATGAAATAATTTAAAACTGAATTTAATATATGAACTAGTAGAGGGAAACGTCGGACTGCTTCGCTGAGACGGGTTTGTAATGATGTATAATGCCAGTTAGACTAAAAGAAATTAAAAAGACAGTCGAGTAATTATGTTGATCATAGACAATGAAGATAACTGGTATCATCTTAAACAACAAAATGTACTGTACAATGCACTTGTGCAATAAGCGAATGCACTTCTTTATTCTGAACTAAAATTAACAGATCACAAATATTATGCAATAAAAGCAGTTAACACGATCGACGGAATGACATAAAATGGCTCTGCCGTAAAACTTAAAAACTACCAAATAAGCTAACGGTTCCTTGTATTTTGTATTGCTATTTTGAAAGTATTATCAAGCCAAGTAACTGCAAGCACAATTCCGAGGCACCATGGACAACAAACACAACAAAACACACGCTATCAGGATTTTGTCTCTATCTTAAAGAAGCTGACCATAAAAATGAGCCTATAGTTTGCAGTGCAGCGCAGACTGTATAACTAAAGTGTATGAATATTTCCAATTGTTTCACGAACTAGTTATCAGGAACTGAGATAAAGAAACGCTGCCAAAATGATATTCACTAATAAATATAAAATCATTATAATTTCACGATATATGGAAGTAAGTTCTGTGCTTTTAAAACTGATATGATAGTAAAAAATATTTATTTGTGCAATAATTGTTTTATCACTTCTTTAAGCGTGTCTAAGGACGTTAGTCACGCCATTGCTGACAGTTACTTAAAGGCTACAAAAACACTAGTAAGTGCAACTTATATATACCCTTAAGTTATCTGTTTGTCGGAAGACTGGCAAATATCACTAACGCTGTTTCCTTTGTATTTCTATAGCAGCTTCTGGATCGGTATTTCTAGGGTATCCTCTGTATAAGTTGACGAATACAGACCAGAAGCATTATGCAGTTTATTTAAATAGTGGCTAATCAGACCTGTTTCTTTCATGTTCATTTATGTAATCAAGTGTCTTTGGTCTGCGTTCGTTGAACTCTTACTTTATTCTGCTGTTCCTCAACTGTTTTATTGTGTCATTCTTTTTCTGTTTGATTCACCAGGCTCAAATAACTTAAATAACAAATTACTTCATGTGATTCATAACGCATTAGAAATTGCCCCCCCCCCCCCATTAATGATGATGATCCTGCCATGCAATGATAGTAAATGGCATACTATTCGTACCTTCATAATTTATGTCAATGACTCGGTATATGCATTTTAAAACACGGCATTCTTGAACTTATGATGGTTGAAAATCTATTTCAGACTCAAAACATGAATACTCTACACAATCATCAGCAAACAAGTTTATTCCTTTAATACACAAATTTTTCAAAGATCTTTACGATAAGCTTGAATACCGGTTATTTTATTAAGAAATAGTTGCTGAAGATCTTCGATAAATATAGCTGAAAACGAACTGTGTCGATATTCTGAAGCTTTTTCTTGCGTTTTTTTTATACAAAATCTCTCAGCATTTTCGTGCAATACTTGTAAAATATCTTCAAAAATTAATGTGATCTTTGTTTTTTGTTTTTTTTTAAAGTAGTATTAATATACTGAAATATACAAAATTCTTTGTATATTGAATATAGTCCACACGAATCAAAGCAACAGCATACAAAATAACAAATGAGCACTGGGAATGGTGATACTAAATACGCTTGCATCTAAATACAGTATTTGGCGGGCACGCTTTTTCCTGCATTGCCGGTAGCGTCCTTTGCATTTGCTTGCATGGTGAAATGCATCTTCCAGTCAGTAGAGAATGGCGGTCGTCGATCTTAGAATCGTCGCTAACGAACTCAGAACTTATACTCTTTTACTGAAGTTGATCCGTTCATTCAAAGCTCAAATTATGTGTATATGCAATCTTATTGTATGAAATCTCCAAGCTGTAAATATTGGATTGTTTCATTATATAGTGTCATTCATCGAGGGACAGAGCCCCCACCCCCACCCCAAAAAAAGCATGATATTTTGTCAACAGTACTTCGCAAACAGCCGAATCGGGAGTTTACATTTAAATCTGGCACGCCGAACGACAAAGACAACCCTTTACTGCGATTTGTTATTGCCATAAAGGAGAGGTCAACCTCTTCCTCTGTATCACTTAATTGCTCATTCGTGTTATTGACGACGAGACATTTTAGTTCGTGTGATGGAATAGTCACGTGGTTACAATTACTATAACATATTTATATATGGCGGGTTTTATGTACTTGAAGATGGCCATATTGGTTTAGTAAAATTGTTGTATGTTAAATGTGTTAATTATCAGCTTGAAATAAAAAAAAAAAAAGAAAGAAAGATACTGCGTGTGACGTGGGCAGAGTGAAAATAACATTACGGTTGACTTCATTATGAGCTAATTGCACAGTTATTACAAGCAACAAGGAAATAATTTCAATGGAATTATTAACATAATTGACAAAATGCACATATAAATAAATGAAGGTCAACTACCTGAGGCAATAAAAATGCTACACATAAAACTTTTCGAATGTAAGAGCTGACGATAGTTGTATGATAGGTTTATTAGAAGAATATGAACACATGCTCAGTCTATAATGTTGACGTTTCTTTTGCCTTGAATCGAAAGAGGAAAACTTGCCCAATATGCAAACGACAAGTACGTTTTGATAAATGCATGTTGATTGAACTTTGGGTTTGGGTTTGTTGTTTATGTCTTGTTGGAAACATCTTAGGTTCTGCGTCACACTCTGAATTAGGAAGTTGTCAACTCTGGAAAATATATGCTGGCCACCAGAATTATAATTTGCTTTACAAACGAAAGTAATTCTTGAAAACGACGTGGTTTTTCTTCAAACTTTTAGTGCTAGTTATGTTGAAAACGACACAAATAGGCGAAAGGAAGAGTAATTATTTTGTAGTTTGTATCCACGTCTATTTGCAGCTCGGAGTTTTGTTAGATATTCGGCCAGCTCATCGATATTCCTAAAACTGGGCAACACATTATATTATGAAGTTACATAAGATAGATTATTTTCCTTGAACATTAACCTTTAAGGTTAACAACAATTCAAGAAATCGCTTGCCTTGGCCTAAAAATGAGTCATATTGACTGTTGTCTTTGCAGTTTTATGAAGTTGAGTAAATATTGGTATGGATGTGACTGAGGCAGTATCACTGCTATCAAAGTTTATTTGGTTATAGCCTGGTTGTAATACTATTGCTTTGATCTGCCCCCACCCGAAAATATTTGGAACTAATATATCATCCTATTTTTATTTGTATTTTTTTCCATTGGCCAATAAGAATATTACGTATAGAATATATTTAAAATAACTCCCTCATTATTAGAGAAATCTTGTGAATAAAAATACGATGGTTTTGATATTGTTCTTATTTTATTTTCAATATGCGATTTTCAAGCAATTGGTTTCTCGTTTGTTATGTTTATATCAACCAATGACTATTACATATTTGATTAATGTTGTTGTTGCTTATCCCCATTTTCAGCATATGATAGTTTATTCATGGCTGCCAGTATAACCGTTAAAGGAAGAACGCGGAATAAACCCGGGAAGAACCACCGACCAACGGAAAGCTACTGGCAAGCTTTCTTACATACATAGGCCGATCCCGAGACTCAAACACACGCAGACAGAGGTGAGATGGCAGTGATCTGCAATGGCAAGCGCTTTAGACCACTCGACCACCCGATACCCCACTATCTGATATATTATAGACAGCAATGCTTAACACTCCCACAATCCCCACCACACGCTGGACAACACAAAAGCTGGTAGATATAATATACCAGTACTACTTCCAACACTGGTGATTCCTTGATTAATATATCACTGTCGTTATTATTAGCTTTTATTACCCAAGCAAATCTAACATTTGCCACGTTGTGTTCTCTGCCACGTGCACTTTTTGTTTTTTTGTCGAATGATATTTGTATATAATCAAATCCATCTAATTTTTTCATCACTCAGGATAGACGATGTTTGCTCCATAAAATATATGTGCTGTTGTGATTGTAAGGTAACTTTATGATACAAAATATACTTGTTATTCACATATTACTATGCTGATTGTTTGCACGTTCATATCGATCAATTGGCACGCCTGTTTTTGATTATAAGTCGTATATATCTCGCTACGTACTGTGGCTCCTTCCTTTTTAAAACATGCATGAGCAACGATATAAACAAATTATTGTTGATTTCAATACCGAATTAGGTTAACGACTTGCATTTTGTGCACAATAACTGGGATAGATTGTTATTGGGTCATTTTATAATTAAAACTATTTGTCTGAACAGTATTTATTTAAGAAAACATGTTCATGTATCATATATAACAATATCATCTATATGAGGATTCAGTAAAGAGCTGGAAGTTCGTTGAAAACTGTCTCTCCTATTATAGAGTAAATTTAACAATCAATAATTGTCTACTGATTTGAAGTTGATAAATCATATAAATATAAAAGTAAGCTTGAATATTTCTAGTACATGTAATTGTTTCGAAGATCATTTAACAAGACAATATGCTTAAAATAAAAAATAAGAAAAAAAACAAAAAACAAACTGGCATTCTTTGCTTTCTGCTAAAGTGAACTTTGAACTTTTCTATTACCGATATGGTCATAACAGCACGGTCATTGCGAGAGAGAGAGAGAGAGAGAGATGGTTTACTGGCTTTTTATATACGAGTGTGGTTAAACTATCATTAAAATACATGTAAAGTGTTAGGTGTATGCATGTAATCTATGAAGAAAAAACTAAATATAACACTGAGATTAGAATCACAGGAGGGAATAATCAACCTAGTCATCATTATCGTCAGAGTTAGTAGGGGTAAGGTTATGGTTGGATTCTTCGTTTTTGTGTTGCTGTGTTGGTTGTACGAAAGCTTAAAACAGGATAGTGTGCCTAATTAGAACTTTCAAGCTGAGTTCATTGACCGGTTCATTCATCATTGACCATGTTGTTACAAGGACGACTGAGCCATTCTTTGTCTTTTTAAAAATAACTCCATCCCACGTCCACCTAATTTATATCTTTCCTTCTTTCTTCAGTTCTCTTGCCTTCGTAGCGATTTTCGCACTTGTGCTTGTCAAATCGTCTTTCACGTAGATTTTGTGTCGATACTTAGGAATTTCGATTTATGCCTTGACTTTATCGTCTCATAGTATTTATGATAGTTCACGGATTTTAACCAGGATCGCTTTGTTGCAAAGATCCAACCCTGTGGCGCCTGTTGATAGCACTGCTGTCACTGATAGTGAGATCCTCGTCCAAGCCACTTGCCAGTTTTAATACGAATTCATCAGTGTTTTCTTATTTGTTTTCTTTCTTTCTTCTTTCCTCATTTTCTTACTTTGGATCGGGCACCCCATAAAATTCTAATACTTTGTTGAGGGGAATATTGTTCAGAATTCTCAGTTTACCCTGAAGGAGTTGAATGTTCTCATCCTTTTCATCCAAACATGTTCTTAGATTGACAACGCTAGTCCTCAGGAATTGGACTTCACTTGTATATTCTTCTTTAAGTGTGTCTACTACACCGGACTAATTGTTTTGGCTGTGTTAGTCATAGTTATGGTTTCTGTAAAGCCGTAACAAGTTTCTGAATAAAGTCGTCCATGATGAAGTCACCTGTCGCATATTACCGTTATTGCTAATTAATTTATCAGATTCAGTTGCAACAGTTCAAGACAATGTAGCTGGTTAAGTAAGGTTTTATTCAGCTGAAACTTGAGAGCATTCACGTACTTTCCTCGTCTGTCTAACAGTGTGAGCCGCTCCTCCTTTTTGGATCACCACGTTTCCTAGACGTGAATGGTTTATGACGAAAATTTAAGCAACGATCGAATACAAATGCAAAACATGAATAATCAACCGAAATCCCGTGACAGCAACGATACTGCATCTTGAAATTCCTCCACATAATACTCATTTGGTGTTTACAGTTAAATTTATTTCATTATTTTGGGCACATCTTATAAATTTTCCAGTACGTTATTCAATAAGGTCAAAGAGCTTGTGGACTAAGCATTGACAATGACCGCAGCCGTCTTGCGATGCTGATCATCATCAAATTTAAATCCAAACGTTTTGTCTGTCCTGATGTCAGCATATCTAAGCATTCTCGTTTCTTCATTTTCAGCAATTCGCTTTCAGTATCAATGTTCCTGTAATATGCATAACTAGTCTTGGTTTTAAAAAAAATGAAATTAACTGATTGATAGTATATGATATTGTAAAGAACTTATTAATGTCCACATTCTCTCTTTAGGAAACATGTTTTGCACGATCATAATGCTAAATATTGACAGATGATTTGCGATATGGAAAATCGCTTGCATTTTTTGCATTCATCTATTCTCATTTTAATAGCGATAAATTATGATTTAATCGCAAATTTAGTTACATCATTAAAAGTTGGTTCATAACCGGAAGTAGTCCCAAGGAGTGTAAATCTCATATATTATATAATTATATAACATACAGTGGAAATATTATGCACACAAGTTTATTTGTCTACCAGCTAGAAACAATAACACCTCCACCCCGCCCCCAAAGAAAGAAATAAGTAATAATAATAAAAAAAACAATATTATGATTACTATCATATAAAAACCCAGACAAAGATTACGCAATTTTAAAAAAAGCGTGAATAAACAAAATACAATATTTCAGGAAGAGATAATAAAACTGAGTTTTAGTAATGAAATTAAATTTGAATATGATAACGATAAATTGCAAAAGTATGCCGCATGTAGTGTTGACAAGCAGGCATTATTATTGACAAACACACATTATCATATTATCTAGGAGCTGATGCTTGATTGAATGTTATCGTCAAGCACATTGTTATATCATCTCAAAGTTGATACTTTATTAAGTTAAATAGATAAGCATACGTTATCATATCATTTCGGAGTTGATGCTTCTTTAAGGTGAATTGACAAGCACACATTTGCTAAGTATATTTAATCTGCGTTGTTTCCTAGATTGTTTTTTAAAAAAGCAAATTTTTATTTCATTATATGTTATTGATAATGTCACGTTGTATGTTTGGCTGACCTTGTCCAAAATCAGTGACAATTTCTGTAAAGAACTTTTTTCTCTGAGTGAGGACCATTATCTTAGCCGAGTCAAGGGCATTGAATGTTTTTATAGGTAGACTACGTAATGATCGTCATATGTTTTATTGTGATTTTGGTGATGGACTTTCTAATTATAACAAAGATCCGTCTAGAACAGTGTACTTTTGACCCACATCCAGGGGTCTCTGTTTACGTCTTATTTTAAACTGTAGATCTTGTTTATTTGAAAATTAGTCATTCGTGTTTTAATATCTTAGCAGAATCAATGGTATTATTGTTGTGTCCAGTAATTCATTTGGGGTGCCATTTTATTTCTTCAAATTATTTCTTCACTGAAAATACAATGTGCTCTTCCAAAATAACAATCTTGGAAAATAGAAACTTGAATTTATACTGACATTTCAAATAAGGATATATTCTTGGATTGTATTCTTGTCATCCAACAAAAGATTGCTGGTACATCACCACGACACGGGCCACCACAGGCACATCAATTTTTTTAGCGTTGGAGGGCCACCACAGGCACATCAGTGGTTTCAGAGTTGGATTTAATTTGGATTTCCACTAAAGCTTATTCAGAACTTTAATTATCAGGGCTTGTGTGTGTGTAATTCTAGGATCATTTGGGATTTAATTCGTAATACAGTAAGTTCCTTGTTTTACATTTTCACTTCTGTATTCTAGGGAAATAAGTTATTTGTTGAATTTTATAAAGACAGTTGCTTCTCGCTCTTTTCCATTACTTATTTTAAGACCATAGAGTCGTATTACATTACCATATCATCTCAGAGTTGCTGGTTGATTAAGTTGTATTGAACAAACACGTTACTATATCATCTCAGAGTTGATGCTTGATTAAGCTGTTGTGACAAGCACAATTATATCATCTCAGAGTTGATGCTTAATTGAGTTGCATGAACGAGCACACATTATTATGTCATCTCAGAGTTGATGCTTGACTGAATTCTTTTAATAAGCACACAGTAGTTGGTCAAGGTGGAAAAGATGGATGCTATACAAATTAAAGTATCTGAAAACATTCTTGGAGACAAAAATAAAAATGACAAAGGAAGCAAAATGAATTAACACATCTGAAAGAAAAGTACAAAAAAAAAAAAAAAAAAGTACCAAAACTAGGAACAAGTTTAAAGACCCATAGGTCCGGGCCCAAAACCCACAACTATCAAACCATTTGTACAAGCACCTGTACAAAAACCCAGAACAGTATTTCTGGAAAAACAATTGAAAAGCCGATTCCGAAACCGTGAACAAGTCTGAAAACCCAAGCAAATGTTAGATTTGTGTCAAAACCAAAATCAATATTTCCGTGGAAAACAACTTATAGAACAGTAACAAAACCAAAATGTCCAGTCGTAATAACAACAGAACCATATCGTGAAGAAAATGAAAAACCAGAAAATAAAATTCCAGCATAGGAAGGTGAAATTCCAGAAGATTATGTGATGTACCGATTTGGTATGCTTTCAAACTCGAGAATATGTTATCTAACAAATTTGCAAAATATATGAAATTAAACCAAATCAGACAAGAGGCAATCATGATCAATTTATTATTCGAATATAATCGCAAAGGTCTTCATGACGATCTGAAATATGAGCTAAAAGAAAATAACGATGTCAAATTTCTGCTTGTATCAAAAAATAATTTCCAACAAACCAGAAACACCTGATCACAAATACCTTCTTTTCCAATCCAGTTATCAATGAGGACGAAATTAAAGATGCATTATTCCAAAATTCATATGGATCTTGACGACTTTCAGGACAACGACTCAGAGTGAATACGATTGGTTCCCAGTCCTTAGGTAATAATGTTTCAAAGTATGCGCCATTTTGCAGATCATGATACATTGATATACCAAAAAGAATCGAAGCAAAAAGGAAACATTCTGTTTAAACGTTAATAACAGTGACAATTGTTCTTTTAAAAGACTGCTTTTCATCCGCTAAAGAAAAATACACAAAAATGCACAAGATACAATGAATAGTTTGTGAAGTAACTGAAAACTTATAACATATTTTTCCGGTTAATGTTAAAAAAAAAAACCACTCCAATTTGAAAAAGCTAAATATATCATGATCAATGTGTTGGGTATGATGACGGCTTATAAGCTTAAAACCAAAAATTTAAAAAGCATAGCTTTATTATTTATAAGCGAAGTAATACAATAAAATACAAACTAACATTATCTTGGAACTCAAAACATTTTCAAGGCCGCTTCATAAAAGTTAAAATGAGTACCAAAATTATATATGCAGGGATTATCTTAATATATTTGGTCGGTACGAATTACTTGATACTCATACGGACTGTTGCAAATGCACGCGAGAAGAAGGCCAGCGTGTTGCTTGCCCAGACATAAAACATAATCTGTTGAAAGAGACAAGTTATCACAGGATGATGCCAGAAACATTTACAATTTATGCGGATTTTGATGTTATAAGTGAAATGCTTGTTAAAACGATATACTGAGGGCGATATATAATAAAGCTAATTCCAAATCATAAAATACTCACCGGTCAGTGTAATCATATTCATTATTCAACTCACAACACCAAAGTCCAGGACAAGGGAGAAAGCTAAATTGTAGAAATAATTACACTCAGATAAAAAAGGAGTAGTATTAAATGTGCTAATGACAATGTATGTAAATAAAAAGGAGTCACAAAGACAATTTTTCAACAAAACTAAGTGATGGGATGTATAACAAATTTTGTTTGATGCGAAAGGATAAACACACAGAATGCATACAGTTAAAAGCAAGAAAGGCAGCCTTGGGGTGTACTGTACGAATAAAATAAGTCTCACTGCACTGGATGACAAAAGCATAATAATGATGGTGTAAACCAATTATCATATGGTCACTAAAAAAAATTGAAAACTTCAATCGTTAAATTGTTTATATCTTCTAAGTTTTAAAAGTATCATTGAATTAAATTGTGATCCATTTCACATATGCTGCTTGATTTCCTGTAATCACGTTTAAATAATTCTTCAGTTCTAAATACAATTTGACGTTCTGTTGTAACTCAGGCTCATAAAACGCACGTTCAATTATTGCACTTGAAAGCACCTGTTTCATACAAAATTGGGTTAAGTGACACTGATTCTCGTTATTTTAAATAATTCTTCGTTCCAGTTGGGTGACATCTATACCAGATCACCTAATTTATAGTTTGGTTTGCTTCTTTCAAAAACAGAATCCCCATAGAGATTTAGGTGAAAAGGTTAATTATCTTTCTGCAGGCCTCCACAGTAGTTATTTTAATATTGCTGTGTTTTTGCTGTTACGACTCTAAGGTCTTAAAGTAAGAAACCGAAAAGAGCGAAAAACAACAGTTTATTAAAATTCAGCAATAATTTATTTCCCTAAAATGCAAAATGAAAGTTTTAAAACAGACTTACAGTATTGTGAATTAAATCCCAACTAGTCCTAAAAGTTCTAACACAATTCCAAAAGTGTAGATTATTCCGAATTAATTCTAGTGGTGTTCGAAATTATTTCCAATTTTTAATGTGCTGATCTGCCAATAGTCTCGAATGTGCTAATGTGCAAAATATCTTTAAGTATCTTAATGATATAATTCCAAATGACCTTCAATGAATTCACAATAATCCCAAAATAGTGATTTAGTCCCAAATCAATGAGCTATTTGTAACTCCTATGAATGATTCAAATAAGTAACGTAAATCCTCTCCGCTGAACACAGCTAAAAGTGAATCTACTAAGACGTATGTTAAGGTCTTGAATGAGTAATTCTGAGGTAAACAACGTTTCCACCTGACCTATATCACAATAATCATTATCTAAAAATACTCTGTCATCTTAATGAGACCGCTCTGGTGGACTCGGTGGTTACAGCGTCCGCCTCGGATGCGGGAGGACACGGGTTCCAACCCCGGCCGAGTCATACCAACGACTTATAAAAATGGTACTTGCGGGTTAGTGTTAGGACTGGTCGGACTGGTGTCAGAATAATGTGACTGGGTAGGACATGATGCTACATGTCTGCGGCATGATGCCTCAGTGCTAGACATCACTATGAACTGTCACACTGCAGACATCGTAGCGATATAACACAAACTGCTAAAGCTACGTTAAATCTCTCTCTCTCTCTCTCTCTCTCTCTCTCTCTCTCTCTCACACACACACACACACACACACACACACACACACATCTTAATGAAAGTTTCCATTCGTAAATAAGGTCAGTCCTGTTTACTGAAATTTTAGCAAGCTATCTGGCAAAGGGAAGGTAGACCAGTTTGTCGAATGGGAATACCAATGTTCTGAATTCAGATTCAGGCAAATACATTTACCTGCAAATAATAATAATCTTAATATACAATATAAAATCATAGCCAGGTAGGCCCAACTCATATCCTCAATTATGGATAAAGGTCAATCACAGAATACGAACTAAATATACCTAACATAAAATCATTGACAAAAGTCAACACACAATGCAAACTAAATATACATAACATTACCATTATATTTCTCCATCATTTTTGGTAAAACATCCCAATATTTATTTGTGTAATCTGTGATAAAATATTTTAATTTGTAATGTTTGTGATCCTTCAAGATATCGGTCAAGACAGTGATTTATGCACCAGTACGTTGTCATGGAGTTAATGGATACCTCTGTGTACCGTTGCGCCGCCTGTTGGTTCGGTAGTGTTTCACAACGTATGGCAACACTTTGGGGCCTTACAAATGTCCGGTAACATTAGCACAGTGCGACACAGGTATCTTTACGATTGGACCTTTTGAGTCAACCAGGAACAAGATCACGCATGCCAATAGCGAGAACTGATAAGGAAGCTGAAGTGTAACCAGGAATGAGACAACACCTGCCAATAGCGGAAATTGTTAAAGAAGATGAAGGGTAACCAGGAATAAGACCACTCATGCCAATAGTGAGAATTGATAAGGAAGAAAAATAGATCAATAGTCAAAAGCATATAAAGAATAACTTTTCTGCTTATTATTATGAGATACCACCATCAAGATCTATCACTACTGAACAAAACGTTCCAGAAATATTATTAGAAAACGAAATAGATATATATTTGGTCACCTGAGAAACGAATTTAAAATACGTGGCCCACTAAAATGCAAATTAGTTCTTAAACGTAAATTTGAGATATAGGAGTAGTTACGAACATGATGTGTACATATCTTCAAAATGACTCCTATTTTGCTAAAACCGATGTTAATGGGGCTATGTCTTCCAGGTTTGGTTCAATTCAAACTTAAATTGAGGATTTTCGTAAGCGAGGTTCTGATAGGTAAGTTTCAAATGTTTCACGCATAAAATGTAAATTTATACAAGTAATATGCACCTTACAGAGATTTGTCTTAAACAGAATTATGTCCTAAACAAATGCAAAGTCGTGCATAATTGTGATGAATGAAGATAATAATTGTCAATGTGTTATTTTATCACCTTTACGTTTTAAAGAAAAAGACCCACAAACAGCAGCGCAATCAGTTGCTTCGCAAAGAATTTCAATTCAATAAAATAAAATTTCACGTAAATATAAAAGATATATCCAGGAAAGGTCAAAAAAAAAAATTGTAAAATAACATTTCTAAAACGATTGATTTACTCTGTGTGTGTGTGTGTGTTTGGGATTTTTAATGTAGCTTTAACAATTTTTCAGTCATTTCGCTACGATGTCTGCAGTGTGACAGTTTATAGAGAAGTTTAGCACTGAGGCATCATGCCGCAGACATGTAACATCATGTTCCATCCAGTCACATTATCCTGACACCAGTCCGACCATTCCTAATACTAACTTCTTAATGCTGAGCGCAATACGAGGTAGCTGATATTGCCATTTTATAAATCTTTGGTATGACTCGGCCGGGGTTTCAACCCCCCACCTCCCACATCCGAGGCGGACGCTCTAACCACTAGGCCATCAGAGTGGTCGATTGATTTTCTTCTGTTAAAAAAAAAAAAAAAAACAGCGCAAAACTATCTGGATAATTATACAGCAAATTGCAGAGGCATGCATAGTTCAGGACAAAATGTATATCCTAATGAATCAGGACAAAATGTTATATATCCGAATGAAGAGAACAGTTTGCTTCATTACGAAAATGATAAAAACTAGCGGTATGTTCTATATGTAATACATGCTCGTTTTGAGGTTCTTAATTAAATAGAAAGAAAGAAAAAAATGTGACAAAACAGACGTAATTTGCAAAACATATACTATCCTCGTTTTGTTTTGGATTAGGACTAAGTGATGGTCAAGTAATGTGAATGGAAACATATAAAGTAAAAATGTCATTCAGACATTTATGAACAGTTTCAGTTATTCAGCAGAACGTGTAAACATGTTTAAAACGACCAGCAAAATAAAATATCATACAATATTTTTAGCAACACTTTACAAAATATACGAAAAAAAATTAATGACGAAGTACGAGACCACTATCGTCATATAAGTGGTATATATCGTGGAGCGGCATGTAAAAATGTAATCTGAAATTAAAACGTATTCCATGTAAAACAAAAAGAAAATTCTAATTATTTTCCATGCTTTGCCTGGGTATGATGGTGAGCTCATCATGAATGAAACTGCTTCAACTTGAAATAAAAACACTATTTGAATAGCTAAGAATATGGAACAAAATATGTCTTTTTCTATTGTCAACTCTAATTTATAGTTCTCGATTCATTGCTGCTGAGCTTGATAATATAAGTAAATCTATGAAAGATGATGACTTTAAAATAATCAAACTGTTTGCAAGAAACAAACCTATATTTTATTTTTCAAAATACGATCAAAGAGTGTTTGTCCATTTGAATATATGGATAGGTTTGTAAGATTACAAGAAGAAAGATTACCAGAAAACAAGATTATGATTTAATTCTTAGAAATAACTATGTATCTGGTTACGATTATGCTCTTGGCACATTGGCTTGCAATAGATTTGAATGCAAATTTTAGATGTCTACTGTGATATATTATAAACGGATGTTTTGATTCTTGCTGATATATTCTAACATTTTAGAGGGGTTATAATGAACGAATATGAGTTAGACCATACATTTATTTGCTGTCAAAGGAATATGCGATAAAGATACATATTTTGGACACGTATTATAAATAACTTTGACATTCGTTGTGAGGTGTGTTCCTTCACAATATATCAGATGAGGAATATATTCAACATCTTCTGGGTAGGAAATTTCCTAACAGTGTCGGTGGGCCTAGACGAGCACGTAATATAAAGAAATGTTATGCTTGCTTCAGTGTTCACTGTAACTGCAATGCCTGAGATTGATGATATTTGATACATCTTATTTACTGACAAATAAATTTACTTACTTGGCCATACATTTAATAGACAACGTGATTAACCGCATATTTCAAGGGTCTCAAACAGGCGGCCCGCCAAGCCGTATCCTGTGGCCCGCAAAATGATTTCACCACAAGGTGTCATGAGAGATAATAAAGGTGGTGCTGCCCTTGGGCCATCGAAAATGCCCTCATGCGGCCCTCAGGGTGGTTTGAGTTTGAGACCCCTGATGTATTTAATAGATTACCTATTGGGCCGTATATTTAGTAGACTACCTATCGGGCCATATATTTAATAGACTACCTGATGGACCTTATATTTAATAGACTGTCTGATAGGCCTTATATTTAATATACTATCTGATGGGCCTTATATTTAATATACTGCCTGATGGGCCATATATTTATTAGACTATCTGATGGGCCTTATATTTAATATACTGTCTGATAGGCCTTATGTTTAATATACTACCTGATGGGCCGTATATTTAATATACTGCCTGATGGGCCTTATATTTAATAAATTGTCTGATGGGCCTTATATTTAATATATTACCTGACGGGCTGAATTTTAATAGATTACCTGATGGGCCTTATATTTAACAGACTGACTGATGGACCTTATATTTTAAAATATTACCTGATGAGCCATATATTGAAAATACAATCTGGTGGATGGTATATCAATAGACTATATGATGGGTCGTATTTTTAATAGATTACTTGGTGGGCTGTTTGGTGTAAATGAAAATAATACATCGTGTTTGCTTCTGACATATGATCTTGTAACTAAAGTGCAATGCATTAGCAAGGAATTAATATCGGCTATTTTAATAGATTTATCACCAGAACGTGTTTCTTGGTCTAATAGCCTAAAATTATAACGTAGAACATTACGCATACTGTTTCAAATTGTAAAATCAACCTTGTAATTATTTTCTTATATTATTTTACATCTTAGTGTGTTGTAGTCTGGTTCAGTAATAAGGTTAGTTGATGTCAGGTCTAGCAATTGTTTTACCGCGTGGTTAATATCAATAGTGTTATATGCTCCAGGTGGTATAAATAATGTATCCCATTTGGTTTTACCATAATATTTAACATTGTTGTTTTCCGATGCAATACATAACCAAGAGTAGCAAATCTTAGCACTGATTAATGATATTTCATGTTGTTTATTAATATAAAAACAATCTGGAATGAACATTCTACTGTCAAATTTTGGGACGTACCATGAGTTGCATTTCCAGAATCGAAAAGTGCTGTAATTTCGAAATACCATTTTTACACTATATGATTTTATATAATTGTCAAATATTGTTTTTACGATCTGTTTCATTTATCTTTTATTATTATATAATTTATTAAATATATTCATAATTCATTATCAATATTTTTATTCTGTTTGCTTTTTTACACATAATACTGGTACTAAATTATTGGGGTTTATGATATTTTATATTCCCGCAATGTTTTTTTTTTTTTTTAAAATCTCTCATTATGTATATACCCTGCTGCTTGTATGAGGTTTTCCAAATGTGTTTAATCAGCTATCATTGTATTTGTTGTTTTGTTTTATATCTTTCTTTGATTAAGTCAATAAAATAATAACTATTTTCCTTGACAAAACACTTTTATTATCGATAAGCATCTAAGTAATCGTGCATTTGCTTTCTTCTTTATTGTTTATTTTTTCTTTGAGTTATTCACTCTCCCATCGATTTTCAGTCGCATTTATCAGTTTTGTAAGGTAGACTTGGCATTATACAAGTGGCCAGCTCTAGGGAAGTTGCTGTAGTTTTTAGTAATTTTCTTTTTTTTTTTTTTTTTTTTCTTTCCATTTTGAGTAGCTATTGAGTAATTGCACTTTAAACTTATGTTTTGCTAAATAGCAGAGTGAAACGAAACTGCTAAAACATTTTTCAGGTTTTGTATACTATTCGTTATGTGTGTATATGTGTGTGTGTGTGTGTGTGTGTGTGTGTGTGTGTGTGTGTGTGTGTGTGTGTTTAGCGCACTTTAAATTTCAAATATCAGTCAAAAGCAATAGCGACTGAGCAAAAACCGGCCACTTCTATATTACTTATTTGTTATAAATGATGCTCGGTTTAAATGTAAATTTTTTATTTCAGGTTTTAATGCTTGGGCGTAATTTGTGAGACGAAAACCCAGTGTGATTGTATTTTGCTTTTAGTAACTTCTCTCCGTAACAGGATCGAATTAGAATCCGTTCATCAGCTATTAGACATCTCAAAATGTCCAAATCTAAAGATATACGCAGGCATAAATGGACAATTGATTTTACTGGCGCATATCGGTATATTATGGTTACATTTTTATATAATATTTGTTGAAAGATATGCTTTATATATTATATGTGTTTAATATGTGGACCCGGAAAAGCTAAAAAAAATCGGCAAAACCTGGTGTTTAGGCAAGTGATCCCATATTTCGATTGTTTCTGAGAATCACCTATTTCCGTGGTTTAACTGTTCATCCAAATCAAAGCACAAGTTGTATAATATAAGAATCTTGATTATTCACACATATAGATTGAGACTCCATAGTTCGTTCTTAAGAGCTTTTTTACTCCATTAATGCAATAAATCAGTTGCTGCGTAGTATAACAATGCTGTACGCACGAAGTTTTTTGTCCTACTAAACACCTCTAAGAACACTAACAAGGTACTAGCAAATACCGAAAGGCACTAAAATGTACAGAATAACAATTTGAGCTTGTCATTGATTATTTATACATTTTAGTGCCTTTCACTATTTGTATGTGACTTATTAATGTTCTTAGTGCACTTGGTGACTCTTGGCGGTGTTAGATAGGACTCCGTATCAGTACTTACAAATTGCCTATCAGTAATACATGTACTATAAAAAACTTCAAAGGAGGACACTTCTTTTCATGTGACCCCCGAATATGTCCATGATGGTGCCTACTTAATATGCAAATGCAATGATTAGAACGGAATACTGCCCTCTCATTGGTCAACTGAAAATGACATACCTAGCGATAATCTGATTTTCAGTTGGCCATTATGTGTGGCATTATTCCATTCAGTGCATTGTACTTGCATATTAAGCAAGCACGTTCATGGCCATGTCGAGTGATAGCATGGGAAAATGGTCTGGTGTTCCTTAAAGGTATGATAATAAGCAGATTTTGAATATGCATACAAAATCGAATGCTTGAGCTAAACATCTGTGCTAAATTAATTTTCTATGCAAAGTGTAGCTTGAAATATCGGCACTGATTCTTAAATAGGTCACACAAGAAGGGAGAGAAGTGTCTTTCAATGTAGTTTTTCATAGTACATGTATGACTGATGGGTAAATTTTAAGAAATGGTACAAGCCCCTATGCTTGATCACACCCAGTATTTGAATACACAAGCATTTCTCTTCTATCTCATTAGTATAGTTAGTGGTAGCTAAAGGATCAACATCACTGAGATGCTTATCAGAATACTGTGTAATTGAAGGATGTCTAAATGACAAGCAACTTGCCTAGTTATGACCGTCTGGTTCTGAGATATTGATTTAAACAGTATTTATTTGCTGAAGTCATCATGGAAAATACATCATGGAAAGTCATAATCAAAAGAAAGTACATAAAATCGAGCAAGATATATAGATAATTGAGCAATAAGCAAGAGCTTATTTCCAGCTTTCTCTTCATTAACAGTAATACTTGAATGATATGGCTAATGTGAATGTTGATGGCATAGGATAGGATTGCAAAGACTGGAACATGCTAATGAGATATTCAAAGAAAATTGCATATACAGTTTGTAATAATGTCAAATAATAACTTATAAGAATTTCAAGCAGAAGCATGTTTCTTTATACTATTAAGACCACAAACAAGAAACAAAATATGAAGATGTTGGCATTGATGTGCAGGGAGGGAGTAGTGTGAAGACATATGTAGTGATTAAACAAGTTGTTGAGTTTCAATTGTGTACTTTTGGACCGCTCTTGAAAAGTTCCTCATTGATCTCAACTGATTGCAATGGGTTATCCATTAATATCTAAGTTATATTCTATTATTTGGGGGAAAATTCCTACTGTTCTGAGATATTGGATCACTTTTGTTTGCTTTACATTATAAGTGAACCTATTATATTTGCAAGATCAGTAATCCCAAATGAATAATAGTTCGCTTAAATATCCATTCAGTAGTGACTGTATCTAGATTTCCATTCTCCATTGCTTTAAAACATCTGAACTGATGTACAACATGATTGTTTGATGTTTACATGTTTAATTTGAAGTGATGCAATAGCTCAGAAATAAATATAATAGAAACGAAATTGACATTCTAACGTATTATTAATGATCACTAAAATGCACAGATATATTTTTTTTATGTACTTAAGAGTGAAATATAGAAAATTATTCACAAGATAATTTCCATATTTATTTCTTCCCGTTTTTTCACATGTGAAAAATATATCCTTTTATTTTCACATGTGAAAATAACAGATTTCCCATTATGCCATGTGATGTGATTGTGATCGGAAGTTAAACCTGCTGCAAGCAAAATGAGCACTTAGTGAGATAGAACAAGTAAAATGGAAACTGCATTACCCTTCAAACATGGAAATTAGTTTTGCTGAAGAAGTTTGACTCAATGCCATTTATGTCTTTTGTGAAGTTATTTCCCCTCACTTGCTTGAAAATAGCGAGAAACCTGCCGTGATGCCTTACTAAATTGGACTGGCTTGGCGGCGAAATAGATCAGATTACAGAGTGTCAGACATGTAATTTACTGCAAAAGAGCAGGTAATCCCAATCCAAGAGTACTCTTATGTTGCTGATATTTATACGATCAGTCAATAAAATTGTATTTCTTTAAATCACAGCATTGTATCTGACAGACCTTATTCACATATCATTTGAAATGTTGTGATAACTAAGCATCCATTTGAAATTGGATATATTTCTTATTTATTTTAGCAGAAACTTTGGGTTATTTTTTTTGAAAATGAAATTAAACATTTGTTTTATCAGCAGTATAAATAATACATATTCATTCTCCATTACAGATATTCATCCAAAAGTGAATGTTAGTTTGGATACATTTTATGAAAAGTGGAAGAAAAAGAATTCGAAGTACTATGAAAGAAAGTGTTAATTTGGATATATTTTATGAAAAGTGGAAGAAAAATAGTCTGAAGTACTATTAAAAAAAATTGATATTATTTTAAAATGGTATCACTCATCTGTGATGAAATCAAAATCAGGAAATCATAATAAGTTTGTGAAGATCTAACTTTGTTGAAAAATCATAAAATGCTCATGACCTTCAAACAACTTGACATATTTAGATCACATTTTCACATATTCATTTTTTTGTTAAGATTTTATCTTTATAATATTGATTATTACACTTTGTGTGCACCTCTCATGTCAGTGTGTATGACATTTGACCTATATAACCTCAGTGCAGTTAAAAGACATTTGCTTATCGATATCTTAGCTTGGGGTTCTCATGCAGCTGTGTCGCTGAAAAGCCTGCATTTTGTGTCACAACCTGTTTGGAGAATTTTAATGTGAATTCCTCTGAGACCATTAATATTTTTTTAAATGAAAGTTTTGAAATGATCCTTTTTGCCATAGTTTATCTGCAGAACCAAATGTCCTGCAATATTGTAATCTGTGGCTGTTTTCTTGTTTTTAAATTGCATGAATAAAATATTAATTTCCTAATTTATGATTGTGGTGGAATTAAGCTTTAATGTGCATAGTTCCTATTTAAAATACCCCCATATCTCTCTCTCTCTCTCTCTCTCTCTCTCTCTCTCTCTCTCTCTCAATCTGTCAGTTAATCCAATGAATAGACATAAAGGCTAGAAGATGTATGGTCATTGTAAAATTCAGTATTCATGAGATTTTCATCAGGAATTTCAGGGGGAAAATCCAAGTGTAAGAAAATGATGGATAGAGAGTTATCATTTACCTTAAACTGGAAAGTTCCTGTAATAGAGGAAACAGAGATGAAGCTAATAAGCTGTGTAATTATGTGATACAGTTTTGTAGTTTTTTCCGAAACAGTATCTTTTGAAATAATGATCTCATGGAACACATTTCATCTTTTTCAGTGTTTAGTGGAAGAAAAGCATTCCCCACTCCCTAAACATTAAATCAAACAAGTTTCTTTGCATTCCTTCAGGTAGTTTTTGAACTGTTGGCTTGTAGAAACATTTAAATTAGTTGATGATGTTGCCTCAGTTAACAGTGGTGCTGATGTTTTCCAGAGAGAAAGAGATATAAAGATATATTACATCTGTTATAACTCAAAGATTGATTGAGGTAGATGGTGCTGTATGTGTATTCTTGGATTGAAAAGTTTGACATGGTAACTAGGGTTTACATAGCATTAATGAAAGACTAGTAGAATTTAGAAAGATAGAGAAATGGAGTCCATCTATCCTATTTTCATATTTAGCTTTACTGGTCATAGACCAGAACAGCTGATGGTATGGCCTCTGTATTTCATTATCATCTGCTGTCTGTCGATCTGTTAGTCCAATTTTGTTATTGCTTCTCCTAAACCACTTATGGAATTGCAACAAAACTTTACACTGACATTCATGCTGAGGTCTAGTTTGTCTTGAATGAAGATATTGCTGCTTAGAAACCAATATGGCCACCACAGCAGCCAACTTGAAAACCTTGTTGGATGGTCATGTTAGGATGAGGGTTTTCACTAAAAGGCTTCATGGTCCTGAATGAAAATGGCACTGATCTGATATCTAGTATTGTTACCATATCATGAAAATCTTGCTTCATGTACTCTTCCTAACAGAAAATAACATTGCCATGGGGTTATCACCAGCAACTCTTCTTGAGCTGACCCTTGCTTATGTTTACATTAGTATAATGCAACACTGCATACAGATACTAAGTAGTACAAATGAGCAACAACAAAAGAGAACTGTATAAACCAAGACAGATGCTAATGGGCATGTAAACACTACTGTTCATTGAGCTATGAATACATCAATACTTCAGTTAGACAATGGCTGACCTTACAGCATGGCTTTACATTAAACATTTTGAGATCTTAATAAACAAACAAGTCAGTTTGATATGATTCTGTTTTTATATTTTTATATTTGAAGTACAGCAATTTCAGCATTGTGTAACAAATAATAGTAAAATCAAAACAGTTCAATTTTGGGCAAATGGAAATTTGGGGACATGGCTTATTGACTTTGAATAAGGGCTTGTGATTTGTTTAAAGTCACCAGCCCTGGGCTTGTGTCTAAAACACTTTCTTTAAGCACTGGTGATACATGCTGTAGAAATAGCACTTTCCTTAGGATTTGAAAATTGAAGTTCAGATGTTGCATCTATCAAGACTTAAATATTTGTCTCAAACTTCAAGGCCAAAAATTAAATATCTGAAAAAAATCATTGGGTCTCAGGTTATTAAAAATGTTTAATCTTTGTCACAACTGCAGATCTGCTGTTATATGGATTTAAGTGGCACACACTTTAAACATCTCTTTGTAAATATATAGGAGGAATTGTGCAACCGAGACATTTTTTTGGAATGAAATAATGCATACATGTCTTTTATGTGGACATTACTACAGTTTCCAAATGTTTACTTCATAAAGTGCTAGGAAATTTAGTTTGATATACTTCAAAAAAAAACATACAGGAGACAAAATGAGCTCAAATTACTCTATAGACACTCTGTTCTGGAGGTCATAGCTGCATATTAGTGTTGAACATTGACAAAACTGTTGTGTCCATTATGTAGTGGTATTGACAATTAGGCAGCATTAACCGTTACAGCACAGATGCCAGGAACTGGAGTTAAACTCAGTTTTCAGTATTGTGATACAAATTGACATGCCAGCCATGGGTAGGATCTATCAACTTAGTATAATATCGATTACAATGGATCTCTGACCAATCATTTTGCAGGCTAGGTGTGATTCATGATGTAATTAGGTGGCTAGATGAGAAATTACCCAAACAACTGGGTTGCCTAGGTACAATATTATATATAAAATTTTGAATTTCAGCTTCATTTACTTTCACTTTGTCAGCTAATTTTAATGAAATTTTCACAATCTACTTACGCATCTTGATCACTGGGAATCTTTTCATAGAAAACAACTTTTGCATTTTATATTTTTGGGGGTTGATTTGTTGATTTTAATGGAACTTTAAATACATTATTGACTATATTTTTGCCAAAGAAATGGGAGTTAACTGTATTTCTCAAGGGCACACCAAAGCAGCCAACCTATTCTGGTCAGGGCAGGTATCAAACCGAAGACCCTGGGATTAAAAATTTTATGCTCTACCAACCATGGCTTTGAAAAAATACATATGCTAACAAGTAGGTGGAACATTCTCTGTTGTTTTGAGAAGTTGATTGGCTCTCAAAGCAACACGAATCAGATCCTAATTCATTTGTGTTTTCTGTTTTCTTTAGATCGAAAAGTGAGAAGCAGTTAGTGCCCAGTGAACGATATGTAGCTCCTTATGGTTATTCTGACAGTCAAGTCAGTCAGGGTGAACATGCCAGCAAAGAACCAGACAGTGCCATCATTGTCAAGGTGAGAAATGTTACATCAGTGTTATACTATACTGTAGGCAAGCTTGACTTGAAATTTAGGAAGTGACTTCATATATACATCCATACACACACACACACACACACATGCACGCACACATGCACACACACACACACACAGTGAAACTCTGCTATAGCACGATTGTCTAGGTTCACAGTGGGACCATGCTGTGTACTGTGCCATGCTGTAAGGAAACAAGTCAGCTGAAGGAAATGATGAATGTTTGTCTCCTAGGCTTTACAAGAAAGGGGCAGTGGGTGGATTAGTAGGAATGGTCACAAAACTATGTGCTTCTTTGGCACAGATAACATCTTAAATCAATGCATATTAAACGAGAAATAGTGAAAACAGAGATTGCATATTTAATATTTTACTTTATTCAGAGACCCGTACATTGGTACATGTACAGGAAGTACATGTCTATAGGATGATAATAGTTAAAGTATCAACACGTGTACTCACAAACCAATCTCAGTGCATCCATAAGAGTGAATCTATAATAATTCCATTGTAAATATGCACACAGAAGTATAATATTTAGTCATTTTGTCAGTATTTGTCTGAATTTAGTACACACACACACACACACATACACACACACACACACACATACACACACAAAATTACATAAGGAAATTGAAGCACATGTACGGTTCTGTATGTGTAAGCCCCAAGGTCATTAAGCGGTATCTGTATAAATTTCATACCGCTGGAATTTTATCTGGTACAAATCAGAATACAAAAGAAAAAATTTATTGAGAGCAAAGCCTCCAGTTTTGAACTAGAAGCATGTTGAGATGTGCATTAAGTATCTAATAGTGGTTTACTTCATTGTTTAAAAAAAACTGATCAATTTTCAGCTGCTTCCTGCTACTGAATTGAGCTTATTTAACACTGGACTTAACCCTGTCCAGGCTTTCAAGCTTCAACTCTCTTTAACAGTAAAAGCTTTACATTTCCATGTACCATTATCCATTGTAAATACCCAGTAATTAACACTCTGACACCTATTGCTTGAATGACTACAGCAAGAATATTTGTTGATGACCAATGCAGTTATATTTATGGGGAATAGGCAATATTATTCATTGCTCAAATTGCTTGTATAATGACTATCTGATGACACTGTCAAGCCATGTGCATGTGTTGGCAGCTTTTTTTTTTTTTTTATGTTTTTGTAAATCATTGCTCAATAATTTGAACAATCTTTAGCTGTCAGGTTGACTGCGATGATTAGTAATTACTTAAATTAATTGATTTATAAATTTGTGTGAGAATCTTTTTTCAACCACTGCATTGTTTGATGCTTGATAATAATAAGAGTAACACTTACCAGCTTCTTAATAAGCTGATGTCTTTCAAAAATAAACTAAGATCAAAGTACAGTGATTGATTACTGGCACAACTGAAATGAACGTTCACAAATAAATATGTTTGTCATCTTTATTCATATCCAGAAAGATGCAATGATAAGACACATTTGTCTTCAAAATATATAACCCATCTTGCTAGACTATAATTTCAAAATCTTGTTTATTTTGGCACAAAACTTTGAATTACTTCAAAACATTACCATGAAGCAACAAGATAGTGGAATTTTTACATCATTGGAAGCAGTGTATCATGGAGAAACACCCCATTTTGAGCTCCTCTGCAATGAGTTTCTTACAGCCACATGCAAAGCGGTCACTTAAAAGGGATAGAACTGAAGTGCTCATCACATGCCACTACCTTCCCAGAAAGAGCAGTACAGTGTATATGGATTACTTATGTGAATGTACATGATAAATTCCTGGACCATGTGAATTTGAATGCATTTATTATGTTTGAGCCTCACAATTTTCTACAAATGTTAGTGACATGTTATTGCTTGTTACTGTTTGACAATGATCACATGATAGCTTTGTCACTCATGACAGTCAGCCAAGAGAGCACTGTGATGCATGTCATCAGTGCCAATAAAGTAATGAGTGGGGAATTCTGAAGCTGATTGTGCACAACAATTACAGAGGACTGTTAAGAGCTGAATTGCTGACAAAACTAGTTTAATTCAATGGGATAGTGTCCATTATGGCTTATTTGATAGAAATTTCATATGTTCTTTCATTGTCAAGTGTGGTCAAGCATGGAATGTGGGTGTAGATTTTATCACCAGAATTATTAAACCTGAGGTTCAGGCTAAATTTTAGCACATTTGATGAACATATGAAAAGACATCTTGGTGTTGATATTAAAGATTTTGATCTGATGCCAGCAGTCAAGAATTGGAAGGGAAATCGAAACAAACATCTGTATCAACAAAGAAAAGGTGTGTGTGTGTGTGTGTGTGTGCGTGTGCGTGCGCGCACACATGCTTTGGGTTCTGTTAAACAGAAAGCACCACTCAACACTTAAGCAGTGCTCAAAATATCCAATAGCCTGATGCCCGGGGCCCCTAATTTCAGATCAGGTCCCTCCTGTATTCTAACTGAGGTGCCCATTGTGCTTGTTGAAAAAATCTAATTTACATGAGAAAACTTCAGTTGCATTGATGAAATGCAGACATTTATTTTCAAGCTGTTGACCTTCCATAACACTGCATTTCTTCCTAAAAACGTGATTTTTGCTCACAAAACCCATGACATGGTCATGTTTTGAGAAATACTATTTTCAGATATCTTCAAAAATAGAACAAAAAAGCCCCCACTTCAGTATATGTCTATTACATGTAGCATGTATAAGCTGTTGACAGTCATAATTGGAGCTGATCTAAAACTATCCTTTGGGCGGTTCAAACAGAGGCAATTAAAAGGCAAAGAGGACAAGTATAAACCACCATTTCATGTGTTACTAGATTCATGTGGGCGAACAAAAGTTATTACATATCATCATTGCCTTAAGTGAGAATGTTTAAGCCATTGGTATTAAAGATTATTGAAAAGTTTGTGAACAGCAGCAACATTTTTTTGAAGTTGGATTTGACACTCTATACATAATGCATGATTATTTCAGTTGTTGGAATATTTCAAGTGTGATTCATTTTTTAATGCAATTTAGAAGCAAAGCAAGTGAAAATAAATTTCAGAATTCAGTTTTGCTTTGTGAAGCACGCCAGGAGAAATAGGGAGGGGATGCATTTAATTCTTTGCACATACGGCAAATAACATATCGACATACATCATTCCTGTGTGTACCATGTCTGTCAAAATAGGAACACCACCTTTATGTAACATATTTGACACTCTGAACTGAACAGTCCGATTAGTTCTCTTTATTATTATTCATTATCTTAATCTTTTTAAAACACTATTAACTGACCAGTGCTTTTCAGGATGATTTTAGGCATGAAATAAATTGATTGAAAGACAATAATAAGCACACATTTGTGTTTGCACATTTGATTTGTGTTGAGAAAGTGTTACCACCTGTATTGGACAAAGGAGTTTAATTGTAATCCTTGTTGAATTTGAATCTGGGCTTGTGACTTTTTTATAGTCACCAGACTTGGGCCTGTATCTAAAAAATTTTCTTTGAGCACTGACTTAAGTGACATGGTCATATTTGGAAGTGTGTCCATGTATTTCCAGTTGATGATACTTGTTCATTCCATTAATGACCACTA
Source organism: Megalonaias nervosa (assembly GCA_016617855.1). Taxonomy (NCBI): domain Eukaryota; kingdom Metazoa; phylum Mollusca; class Bivalvia; order Unionida; family Unionidae; genus Megalonaias; species Megalonaias nervosa. The sequence continues at coordinate 30,576 of JAECUM010015724.1, read as the reverse complement.
CAGCTAGATTCTACATCTGTGTAACAGCATTCTTTCAGGATGAACCCTCTTAAGCAGGAATAATTGAAGAAAAGAGAGTGTGTGTGTGTGTGTGTGTGTGATTTGGATTTTTAATGAAGCTTTAACAATTTTTCAGTCATATCACCATGATGTCTGCATTGTGACAGATTATGGTGATGTCTTGCACTTGGGCATCATGCCACAGACATGTAGCATCATGTCCCACCCACTCACATTATCCTGATGCTAGGACCGGTCGGCCTGGTGCTGAGTGAGCTGCCAGTACCATTTTTATCAGTCTTTGGTATGACTCAGCTAGGGTTTGAACCCACGACCTCCCACATCCGAGGTGGACACTCTAACCACTAGGATTGAAAAAAGAAATTCAGTATTTATTTGAAAATGATTTTGAAGAACTAAGTAAAAGTAATTGGAGTTCACCATATATTCTTGTGCCTAAACCAGATGATATATTCTGTATGTATGCTAACTATAGAAAGGTCAAGAGTGTCATGAAAACACATTCATCTTCAAATCCAATAATAGATGACTGCATTGACAAAATTGGAAATAAAAAACATGTCACCAAGTTTGATCTCATAAAAGAATTCTGGCAAGTTCTACTCATAGAAACAGGAAAAGAAATGTCAGTATTTGCAATTCCATATGGACTTCATCAGTATAAAGTTATGCAATTTGGTATGAAATATTTTACATCAACATTCCAGCATTATATGACCATGGTAATATCTGGCCTAGATAATTGTAATGTGTACATCGATGATGTCATCATCTACAATGATACCTGGAAAGATCACTTGGAAACCATTCAGAAATTGTTTGATCGGCTCAGTGATGTAAATCTGATGGTGAATTTAGGTAAAAGTGAGTTTTGCTGTTATTGTGTAACATTTTTAGGATATAATGTTCAACAGGGTCAAGGTTTTTTTGAATTTCCAGTGACTATGGCAAATTTGTTTAGTAAGAAATCCAAGTTTCATATTTCTGAAAAGTGTCAGGAATCTTTAGAAAATGAAAGCCCATACTTAAAATTGCACCAGTTAGTTTAGCTCAGAATTGCAGGCAATTATTTAAAATGACTGTTGATGCAAGTGATATAAGGGGTTAGTATTGATTCAAGAAGATAAAAATGGTATCAGTCATCTAGTAGGCTACTTTGTACACAAATTCTAACCAAGCACCAGAGAAGTTATTTCACAGTTGAGAAGTAATGTTTGTCTTTGATATTGGCTTTGCAGTATTTTGAAGTGTATGTTAATTTAGTGCCACCTTGGATTATTGTATTCAGTGATCACAATCCACTTACTTTCATTAACAAAATGAAAAATAAAAATCAGAGATTGCTGAGCTGTTGTTTGGTGTTGCAAGATTACAACATTTGCAGTTAGACATTTCAGGGAATGATAACAAGAATGCAGATGCACTCATGTTTATAGAATTACTGTATTGCTTTATTTTGTATAATTAAGCTGAATGTCATTCATAAGACATTTTCCTATGTAATTTTAATTATTATAGTATCATATGTATATTTAACGAATTTGTAAAAGAAAGCTTTACTGTATAAATCTTTATTGTTTATGAGGGGAGGTATTTTACATAGGTTGATAGGTAGGTAGGTAGGTGGGTGAGTGGGTGGGTAGGTAGGTAGGTAGGTAGTTTCTGTGCTAAACTTTTGTTCATGATTATAGATTGCACATTCAGATAATTTAATTGTCATTTGTAAACAATATGTTTATATATATATAGGGAATTGGTAAACAAATAACTCCTTTTTTACAGTAGCGTTCAAATTTAATTTCAGAGGAATTATTTATTTAAATTGTTCATTGGGATTACTAAGTGCTCATTGACTTTGGACTAAGACATTACTTTGGAACTAGTGTGAACTCACTCAAAGATGTTTTGGATTGCATCAGTGTGGTACATCAAGACATTAAAGGCTATTGGAAATAATTTGGAACATTATTTTTTACTTGTGATAAGACATTTAGGATTATATAGGATTTAATTCACAATACTGTGTCTTTTGAATTTTCATTTTGTATTGTAGAGAACTAAACTGTTGATTTTACTTCAGTTGTTGACTGCACTTTCTGTTACTTTTTTTAATAGCTATAGTATTAACACCTGTCAGTCATTAAATAGCATGCGTTAGCTGCTGTGTACTGATGTAGGTTGTATCTTCTGACTTAATATCTGTCAGTTATTGGATAGCGTATGCTAGCTTCCATGTATTGAAGTCACCTGATACCTGTTAATCATTAGATAGCATATGTTACCTGACCTGATACCTGTCAGTCATTAGATAGCACCTGTTAACTGCTACACATTCATGTAGGTGGTATCACGTGACCTAATACCTGTCAGTGATTAGATAGCACCTGTTAACTGCGATAATATACATGTAGGTGATATCATCAGACCTGATATCTATCAGTCATTAGATAGAACTTTTTAGCTGTTATGTATTCATGTAGGTGGTATCATCTGACATGGTACCTGTAGGTCAGTAGATGACACATGTTAGCAGGTAATTGTGTATATCACATTGTAATAAATAGTCTCTTAGTAAATATCAGTTTTTGATAGAAGGCAGACCATTGTGGCTGCATAAAACCTCTCATAAACTAATAATCGCCTCTATTGGATGCTCAAGAATCAAGAGATGTGCTTTATGGAAGGTATATTTTCATTGTTTCCAACTTTGTGTGATTGTTTTCTTCCTGAGTACTGTCACCACAAGAACATTAAAGCTTTTAAATCTGCCCATTATTTTTGGATTTATATCTTAGTAATGCATGTAATGATGGAGAAATTACTATGATTCAATAGGGCTAGGGCTCAAAAGTGTATGTAATAGTGGTGAAACTATGATAACTCAACAGGGCTTAAATTGTTTTGTAATAGTTTTGAAACTGCCTTGCCACCATGTAAAGCCTAATATGTGCTGAAAAATGTTGATAAACTCACAGCAACAACAAAAACAACAACAGCTCAGCAGGGCTTAAAAATGTATATAACAGTAGTTAGACTTAAAAATGTATATAACAGTAGTTAGACTTAAAAATGTATATAACAGTAGTTAGACTCTACAGGGTATAAAATAAAGGACTTCATCATTATAAAACTTAAGTGAGTCATACAGGTGGACCCACCTTGTAGGTGAGGTCACATTATATTGAGGTGTTTTACCATTACATATTGGATTGGGATGCATAACCATGCCCACCTTATAAAAGAGACATCCTGATATTGAAGTGCCTAATCTCCCAATTCTTTGGCATGATATAGCCACTAATGTGATACAAGTGCCATTAAAAGAAACAACCAACCAACAGCCTTATAGTAAGGGTGTACTGTGTATGGGTTCTAAATTTAAAAAGCACCCTTTTCAGCTGAATCTGTTTTGGCTTCAAGAACAAATTTTAAAAAAGAGTTACAGCTTGGAGCAAATAATCCCAGAGAACACAGCACTATCACAAAAAAAAAATTATTTTGTGGTCGATGTATCCAGTTGCAACATTGAATGATTACATTTACTATTAAAAAAATGACTGATTTTTTCCTTTGATATTAAAAACGTCATTCATGGATTTTGTATTGTCCTCAGGCCAGTAATAGGTCTGAATTTCAATGTAAGTGGGAGCCTATCCCCAAATTAACAACAAATGACTTGTCCAGGTCCCACTTGCAATGCCTTTAGAAAATTTCTGCTTCATTTTAGTTTTTGAGTGGTTGTTTTGATTACTATATATACTTGCTTATGAGTTGGGTCCAGCTGCAAATTACATTGACCATGATCTGCCATCTCATAAAAATACAACAACAGATCTGAATCAATGTAGTTTGTTAGGAGTAATCAGCAAGATAGACAGTGTAGACCCTGATCTGCCTGTGCATTATGTGACAGCTGATCAGGGTTTAGTAATAATAATAATAATAATAATAATAATAATAATAAATATTGTTATTAAGTTAACTCAGTATAAAATACTATTTTCCTCTGTGGTCCTCAGGATACATTAAATGTAAAAGCATGAAGTGTATATGATATGCATCAGCAGAGTAAACCAAAGTGCATGTATTTCACTATTTCAGATGACAATTGCCTTTCAAGGTAATAGTCATACAATTTTGTTTTGAGTACGTTTTAATTTGTTTCTAATGGTTAGTGGGAGTTCATTCCATATAATAGCACCAGAGTAAGCAAATGATTTTTAAAAAAGTATTTGTTTTTGGAAATGATACATATATTCTGCACCAGTCATTTGTAATTAATCTCAATTTAGGTTCTTGGTACTGTTCTTCAGACTTAAACATACCTTGCAGATATTCATTCATAACCGTCAAAATTAATAATGACTTATGGTCTGTATTGTTTGCATATGGTAACTTAATATAATGTTTCTTTGTTTCTGTGTTGTAGAAATCCTGGGACATTGCATTGGGGCCATTGAAGCAGATTCCTATGAACCTATTTATAATGTGGATGGCTGGCAACTCCATATCCATCTTCCCGATAATGATGGTGGGAATGATGTTCTTCCGACCAATCCAGGCTTTTATTGCCATACAGAACAGTTAAGTATTTGGTCAGATAAATATAGTCATACTTGGTGCTCATTTTTGCTACCTTTATTGTGTAGTATTTTTCCTTCAGAATAATGATTAAGTTCTCCACTCAATTTACAAAAAAATTGTAATTTCAGCATGTCACATTTCCCCTCCAAAGGGAACTGTATTGGTTTTATTTAGTTATGCCCCACATGAATGTGGTAGGGGAATACAATGTCACACTTGCCTTTCCATAAGTCCATCTATTTGGTTGAGTATTGTATTACGGGACATTTGTGTTGCATGAACACATTTCTAATTTTCCATATGGGCCATTCAGAGTCCACTTTCAGTGGTTTATAGTGTTAAACAATTTTTAAAAATGTTTCTCAGATGTGGAACTGATGGAGATTGCAAGCAGTTGTTGTTTCCAGCATATGTAACCCCTAGCCTCAATCAAAATCTATAATACTCCATTACAGTAATCACTGATTACAGCTTCGTAGTACCACATGGATCTCTTTGTGACCCAGGAACACATATTTCAATAAACATTCCTTGATATTAATAAGGTACAAAAGGTTTCAAATATTCCTATCTGCTTCCAGATATTGTTCATATTAAAAAGCTTAGGTCTAACAGCCATGTAAAAAGAAAAAAAACCAATTTGTTATCCATTGCAAAGAGAATTGCCAAAACAGGTGTCTCATTTTGATATTATTGAGGAATACTGGTGGATGTCAAAATGAGATCAGATACACCAAAATTTTCATCAATTTGCATTTACATAGTTCATATAGGAATTAGTCTAAAGCATTTTATTGATTAATTTATTGGCTGATTGATTGATAAATTAATAGCCAGATATTATTCTGGGTCCATATGAAGACATTTCTAATGCAATTGAGTTTGTATTAGCAATATGTTCATTTTTAGCTCACCAGTACCAAGTACAGTCAAGCTATTGTACTGTCTCCTACATCAGCATCCACACAGATAAGCATATGTACAACCTCATCTCAGCCATTCATCCTAGGTCCTAGGCAGCAGTTTGGAATGGGTTACATAGTACCTTCCTTCTGGGTAGGAGGCCCAGAGGGCTAACTTTGTACATTCACTTACATTAGTTGCACATTCTTTTTTGCACTTACCTCAGGCTGCTTACACAACCGTATGTTCACCTGTAATTATGAAATTTGCTGAGGGGATGCATCTTGAGTATTACACCCTTATCAAAAGTTAGTCACTGTGACCCATATTTTACACTTTAGTGCTTTGATGAGATTTTAGTTTAATGTTTATTTCTCAAGCTCTGTTGATGCTAAAATCATCAGACTAGAACATGGTATGCATCTCAGTTGGTACCACACCCTTGAAAGAAAATAAGGCCACTGTGACCTGCAATTCACAGGTTATTGTCTTAGGCTAAGATTTTGCATTTAGCCCATGACCAGATAGGCTTCCTCACTCTGTATATACACTGTTATAATTATATTTGTGAGACTTTGTGAGGAGGTGCATATTGAAGAGTACCACACCTTCATCACAAAAGTAAGTCACTGTGAGTCATATATCACGTTTAAGTTATTTTAGTCACATGTGTTTTAAGTTTATTTCTCGAGCTCGTTTCATGGTAAAATCATCAAACTAATCAGTTTTATGCATTTCTATTAGTACAGCAGTCTTACAACAAAATGTTACTGTTGCTACATTTCACATTTTAAGTTTTTGCATTTGGCACATGACCAATAGATGAGTTAATTGCAACACTTCTCACCTTTCTCCTCATTTTACTCAACATTTCTCCACTACACTATTTATGTTCTTACTCAGATATTTTGAAATACATAAAAATTATGAAAATGGTAATGTTCTAGTGAAAACAGCAGGTTTGAAACCCATCTAAAACGTGGAAACTAAGATGATAAGTATATAAAAAAGAAACAAGGTCTGTAACTGGAGAAATTGTGGTTGCACACCTAGCCCTCGATTTCTACATACTTGTACTGCTGGATGTCACTCCAATGTTACTCTGTACCTGTGACTTTCACAATACATGCTAATCATTATGCTTTTGGCATAATCATTACACTTTTTGCCTGTATATGGATTAAACTTTTCTGGTACATAAATATATTAAATAAAGCAATGAAGTTATGTTTGTCATTTTTATTATAACCTCTTTAATCTCACTCATATGAACTTCATAATATTCAAAAAAGGAAGGTTGCTGCATGAGAATACAATTTTCCATTGAAGACCTATATGTACTTTCCTTATCTTCAGTTTATAGCAACTGTATATGACACATTTCCAAGAAAACCGACAGATTTCTTTAATTTGAAACTTTGCTTCACCAATTCATTGTATTGATAATGTGGTTAGGTAGTGAAACAGGCATGCAGTGTGTGATTTCTCATAATGTTTTATGATTGAAAATTATTAGAGCAGATGGTTCTCTAAACTTCAAAATATGTCCGATCAGAAAAGGACAAATCAGCAACATTTCACAGATCTGAAAAGAATATGAGAGACATGATACAGCCCTCAACATGCTCATTGCAGAATTTGTGGATTTCATGATCATTGAGTGAAAGTTTATGCATATTGACCTGTTAAAGTGAATGTTGAATATAAATAATTTGTCAGTATGTTTTGTGTTTGTACTCTGGTTCGAATTCACATGGATGTTGCCCATTTTTGCCAAGAATTTTGAATAGCTGCAGATCCAGGTTAGTAACAAAAATAAATGTACAATTTTCGTACAGTTTATTGTATTTATGTCATTCATATATAGATTACACCTTTTATGCTTAGATTATGCTTTTCTGCTACTTATATTAGCAAAAGATGCGCTTACACCCCTCCCAGAGTTGGCACATATGTTTCATTGAGTAAAATCTGGCTTAAAGGGGTGGACAGATAATAGCTTTTTTGCCAGACATAACCCACAAATGCGTTTAAATGACCAATGCTAACATTGTTGGACATTGGACATAAGTTGCCTATAAATATCCTATGCAAATCTGAGACCATTGTGTTTTCCTACATGTTTAAACATTCCATAGCTACAAAGCTTAAAACAAAAGAGGCATGATAGCTCATCTGTATCTCCCAGATTTTTAAAACTATAATGGAATGATTGCCTCAGGATGTGTACAGTAGTCATTATATCTGTCCCTCACAAGATGTTCTTTTACCTATATTGTATTGTGTTAGTACATATCAGACCTTGAACAAAACCTTTATAGCCTTAGTCCTAATAAAACAATATTCTAGTGACAACAACTGTCTTTTATTATCATCCTTCAAGACTTGTTTGATGGCCATTATCAAATAAAACTTCTTGACTTGCCAACCATTTAAGTGTTATGTATTTTTGAGGTAGAAGTTTTGCTAGTACCAATATTGGTATCCCTATTTCTTGGATGGATTACAAAAATGACCCTATATGGGTCAATGGAGCAGCCAGGTGTGATTCAATCCCATCACTTTTTTCAGCATGATGTTAAAAGTTCAAAGATGTTCCATACATACACTGAAAGAAATTAAATAGTCCTTTTATTTAATACTAGAATTTAATTGTAGAAAAAATGAATTTGAGAGAAAACTGGTGAAGCATGGAAGAATAATACTGAAAGTGAAGCCACAACAAATCGAGAAAAGAAAATGACACATTTTCCAGCACATGTTAATAATTAAGTATTTTAATATTTGTTTCTTTATTACAATTTTTGTACCTTCACTGAATGTTTTATAATAAGTCTGTGATTCTTGCTCCTGAAGCCAATTTAAAGGATTATGATTTTTAGAAACATAATACAAAGATAACATAAATATGTTTTTATCAACTTGTTGTAGAACCTGTACTATAGTATAATAGAAAAGAATGTTCTTTGCTGTTGTTTTACATCATGTATGCCCTGCCACAGTGTGTATTTATATATTTACAGTGTGACCCCACTATAACATGGTGGTTGGGATCCATAGAACCTGACCATGTTATAGACCGAACTGTGTTATAACCAACAAAGTCAGTTAGTTAATGAAAATGATGCACATACCCAAAATATAGCTGGGGGTCATAAAAGTGAGCACAAAAATATGTGCTTTTGATTAAAGGAAGACAAACCAGTCTGAAATACACTTGTATATTGGCAACTTACATTTGTGTAGTACAATCCATAATCTGTTAAGTACTTACTGTACATGTGTATGAAAAATCCATGAATTAAAGTTTAGATTACATATTGTAAATTTCATGTATCAGTCACATCCCATTAGAAAACAAAAATTACACATATATAAAAAAATGGTAGTCCTCGTTTGATCTATATCCAATTTACACTAAACAGTCCACTTTGGTATTGTTGCCAGTAGTACATGATTGTAGTTGTTTAAATGCTACATGTACATGTACTTAAATTGGCCTAAATTTGGTCAGCTGGAAACAGCTATCGTCTTGCCAAGGCTATCCAGGGGATGAGGCTATTCATAGAGAAATGAAAACATTTGAAAAAATGAAAAAGTTTAGCAAACATCTTTGTGAAATAACCCATATACATGTACAGTTAACTTGATGGCCAGATATCTATGGTTGCAGAATATTAGAGATATAATTTGCATTCTTGCGCTATTGGTAGCAATCATAAGCATAAACTTTTTTCCTGCCGAAAGGAAACTTTCAAAGCACAATAAATATGTTCCAGTAAGTTTGGAAAATGCAACAATCTATCAGATTCAATTGCATTTATTTAAGTTTGGTGCTGACTTTGTTTGATGAAAGGTTCTTTGTTTTTATTAAAGATTGTAGTCGACTTTCTTTGATGGAGGTGCATGTGTTTTTGAAGTCACTGCTAAAGGACATCTTTGGACGACCAGACAAATGCCCATTTCTTATTGTGATGGCAACATCAAATACTTGTAGAACATTGATTGAGACTGAGTTTTTTCATTTGCTTAGTATTTATATGGAATGATAGGTGCTTTGAAGTTAATCAATTTTATTTGAAGTTTTCAGGAAAACTACTTTTTCTGGGTACATTTTTATAAAACAAATTAACCATCATTTGGTTGATTGTAGTAGTTACTGTTCCTGCCTTCAAAGTTTGGTCAATTGTAGCTAATCCTGGTAGCATGACTATTGGAGTGTATAACAGCTTATAGTACTCAGGTCAGATGTCAGCATAAGTGGAATACATTATAACAATGCACTATTAAGACTGTCATTATGAACAAATTATTTTTTATTTAGCAATAAATAGAATCCAATGCGTTTAAATTTATATCAAGTCTGCAGCTTCCTTTCATGGTGCCTCTGAATTTCTCCACTCCAAACCCAAGGTACAAGTTTAAGCAGCCGACAATGTCACAAAAAAAAATCACCAGATGTTATATTTTGTTACGAATAAGGAAAAATTTGCCAATTGTGACACTGGAAAAGCCCAGTATGATCAATGAGTAAACTTTTGACCCATTATTTTTCATATTTTTAAGAAGAAAAAATATTTTTTCTTGTATGAGAAAAATACATGTATATGAAATTTCAGGAGCCATGCCATGATTGTCTTATATTAGAATTTGTATATGATCTCTTTCCAAAAATAATAATAAACTTTTTAAATCTTATTTTCCATACTTTTTGGAAGAAATTTTTTTCCGGGTACGAGAAAAATACATGAATATGAAATTTTGGGAGCCATGCCTCGATCGTGTTATATCTGATTTCGTGTTATAATGGAGTATGCTGTAGCAGGATCACACTGTATGTGTATGGTTTAGTAGTATATCAGCACAGTACTGGCTATATATTTCTGATTAAAAATTCCTTTAAAATGTAATTGCCACAAATTGCAAAACAAAACTTGAGTTAGAAGAGTGGGCCAACATTTTTTTCTCAAGATCACATAGTCTAAATTTATTTTCAGCATCATGTTTACAGTGTCTACTAAAGACTACTCAGAACTTTTTAGAGGTGAGCTGTGTAACTATTGACTACACTCTGGCTTCATTTGGTTCCAGCCAAAAGTGTTTTTTGTACATTCATTTATTATTTTCTTCCTTTCTTCATTTTCTTTCCATTTCTTTTATTTTGTTCTTGTTCTGACCTAATTATTCATAATATGTTATTTTGTCTTCCACAGCATTTAAAATGATAGAGGGAGGACAGGCACCATTACAAAAATTTGTCTACTTGCTTGGGAATTTGATTTGTCTCGGCATAGCAGTGTACAAGTGTCATGTAATGGGACTGCTGCCTACAACAGCATCTGACTGGCTGGCATTTGTTATGCCACAGAAGGTAAGAGCTGAATTCCATCAAAATTACTCAGGCACCCAGACATCTCACATCTATCCATGTGAGTTCTAGTCTCAGCTTGACCAACATGAGTGTATGAGAGTATGTGAGGATACTTTCCAGTAGCTTCCTCTTCCCGGGTTTTTTGTCCACCAAATATACTGGCCACTATGTTAGCCTATCATGTGCTGAAAAATGGCATTTAACCCCACAAAACTATAAACAATATACCTAGCTCAGGACTCGGGCTATGTAGGGAGTGTTTTACAGATATGATGTACTTCTGAGAGAGAGTGACAGGTATAAGGTGAAGTTGTTTATATTTGCAACATGCACAGTGGAGAGAATTTTAGCATACCTCAATGTTACTTTCATGTAGTGGCTGAAATTTCTTTGAATATTGTACTTGTGGAAATTGTACATGATCTAAGCAAACAGCTAACCAACATGGCTGCTCCCATATGCTTGAAATATCAGTCTGAATTTGTCTAAAGTACTTAGCAGTTATTAAAATAAGGAGAATGATATTTGCCAGACCAGACAGTACCAGCTTCTCAAAGTGCAATGAATAAATTACATAGTATATGAAAAGTAAACAAAAATGGCAGCTTTTGTTTTTTTCAATTCACCTCTGAAGTCCAGGAGGTAAAAATGACCAAGCAGAGCTAGCAGTTTTTTGAAAGGAGCATATCTGAAGTAAGGCCAAGCTGTATATGCCTTAACCCAGATTGTACCCATCAGTCATACACCAAAATATATGGAATTAAAAGCTCTTTTTACAACATCTAAGATATGCAAGGTCTTTTTGAATAGCCAGTGTAACCAGTGAGGAAAACCTGGGAAATTCTTTTTCCATAAATATATGGAATTAAAAGTTCTTTTAACAACATCTAAGATATGCAAGGTCTTTTTGAATAGCCAGTGTAACCAGTGAGGAAAACCTGGGAAATTCTTTTTCCATAAATATCTAACTCTATGCAAGATATGAAACTGTAGAGTGCCACTGTAGCAAGAATGGCTGCCCCATCTTTGTCCTCCCTTCCTTTATAATTGCCTTCATTCAGCCCTTACAATAGCTCTGTCCATATACCTGTAGCAAGAATGGCTGCCCCATCTTTGTCCTCCCTTCCTTTATAATTGCCTTCATTCAGCCCTTACAATAGCTCTGTCCATATACCTGTAGCAAGAATGGCTGCCCCATCTTTGTCCTCCCTTCCTTTATAATTGCCTTCATTCAGCCCTTACAATAGCTCTGTCCATATACCTGTAGCAAGAATGGCTGCCCCATCTTTGTCCTCCCTTTCTTTATAATTGCCTCCATTCAGCCCTTACAGTAGCTCTGTCCATATACCTGTAGCAAGAATGGCTGCCCCATCTTTGTCCTCCCTTTCTTTATAAATTGCCTCCATTCAGCCCCTTACATTAACTCTATCCATCTACCTGTAGCGGGAAAGGCTGCCCCATCTTTGTCCTCCCTTCCTTTATGAATTGCCTCATTTCAGCCCCTTACAGTAGCTCTGTCCATCTACCTTTTGCAAGAAAGGCAGCCCCATCTTTGTCCTCCCTTCTTTTATAAATTGCCACCTTTCATCCCAATAAAGTAGCTCTGTTCATCTACCTGCATATGGAGAACTTGAAGAAGAGCAATTTTAATCTCAGGACATTAATAATGAATTTATACCTTTCCATGTGATTATTAACATCTTACATGAGGGGGGGTATTCAGTTAATTCGTCAGTAATCTCTAGTGCTGTTTTTTTGCAGCTATGAGGATCAGAAAACTGATATTCAAATCATGTAATCTTTTCAAAATTTCAAAACTAGTTATTATTGGGTTTATTATGTTTTCTTTGGATTTGTCAGGTAGTATTTACTTTTCTGGACCATAACATTGGGAGGATTTCATGAAAATTTGGTCATCATCATGAGTAAACAGTGCAACATATATTATAGCCTCATGATCAAGGGAAAATTTAATTCTGTGGCAGATTCTTGTCAGGAGTTTAACTTTTAAAGAACATATTTTAAGAAAACTTTAATCAGTTATATACTCTGTATTCTTTGTTCGGCCGTCGAGTCGACGAGGACCACTCTAGTCATCCGAGGGTTGTAGGGGCTGGTTCTGTTCTGTGTGTGCGCAGGTGACTGATAAGGCCAATCCTTGCACTGTATAGACAGTGTGTCAAATACCATAATCATGCCGACTGCCTGTAGGTGAAGGTCACAGTAAGGAAGACTATAACTCAGAATTTTATCTTTGTCTGGGATATAATTTTTGAAATACTGAAGATGTTTCAATGAAACTTTAACTAGATATATAATATGACTAGACAATGTATCACATACCTTAGCCATTACCCCTGCCTCAGTGTCAAAGTCATGGCATAAGAAAACATAAATCCATTAGAGTGTCTTGCATATTGAGTCATCCCCCCCATTTCATGGTCATGGTCCCAACAAGGGATAACATAAATCATTGGCTGCTTCCTTATCTAGGCTATCACTTTTTCAACCATTCTGATATTTAAATTAAACTTGAACTTGGTCCACACCTTATCATACAAGTCGTCAATTCTTTAGCTCAGGGGTCCCAGTCTATTGTAGTGAAAGGTCACAAGGCAGGCATATCATGTGCCATTAGTAGGGAAAGGTCACAAGGCAGCATATCATGTGCCATCAGTAGGAAAAGGTCACAAGGTAGGTATATCATGTGCCATCAGTAGGAAAAGGTCACAAGGTAGGCGTATAATGTACCATCAGTAGGGAAGGTCACAGGGCAGACATATCATGTACCATTAGTAGGGAAAGGCCACAAAGCAGGCATATCATGTGCCATCAGTAGGGAAAGGCCACAAGGCAGGCATATCATGTGCCATCAGTAGGGAAAGGTCACAAGGCAGGCATATCATGTGCCATGAGTAAGGAAAGGCCACAAGGCAGGCATATCATGTGCTATTAGCAGGGAAAGGCCACAAGGCAGGCATATCATGTGCCATTTGCAGTACACTTGTTCATTAATGGGTATGTAAAGGTAGTTAGAGTTATTTAATGAAAAAAATCACTTTCATCCATGTGTAATATTCACTTCAGAAGAAAAGTGTATCATATGTGTTATATCGATGGTGGTTATCCATATTTGAATTAAATCACCCAATAGTTTTAATAGTTCTATTTTCTCTCCCTGACACATTTTCAATTTTTAACCAGAGCACTGAGAACCATCCAAATGAGATTTTCATTCAGGATCTGTGTATAATCATTGTTAATCCCAGGGTTTCATATTGACCTATACTCCCAGGTTTCGATGCATGGATTTCATATTTGACCCAAAACTGATGCTTGTGCATTTTGCCACATACGTCAGTTGGACTCTTTGAAATTTTGCCTTAAGTGTCAAACACTATAATCAGTACCATATGATAACCTTAGATTTTTTTTGCTATTTGAATGAGGAAGCCTACCATATAATAACCTTTGACTTCTTGCTGTCTGAATGTGGAAACCTACCATATAATAACTTTTGACTTCTTGCTGTTTGAATGAGGAAGCCTACCATATAATAACCTTTGACTGCTTGCTATTTGAATGAGGAAGCCTACCATATAATAACCTTTGACTGCTTGCTATTTGAATGAGGAAGCCTACCATATAATAACCTCTGACTTCTTGCTATTTGAATGAGGAAGCCTACCATATAATAACCTTTGACTTCTTTCTGTCTGAATGAGGAAGCCTACCATATAATAACCTTTGACTTCTTGCTGTTTGAATGAGGAAGTCTACTGTATAATAACCTTTGACTTCTTGCTAGTTGAATGAGCAAGCCTACCATATAATAACCTTTGACTTCTTTCTGTTTGAATGAGGAAGCCTACCATATAATAACCTTTGACTTCTTGCTATTTGAATGAGGAAGCCTACCATATAGTAATGTTTGACTTCTTGCTGTTTGAACGAGGAAGCCTAACATATAATAACCTTTGATTTGCTGTTTGAATGTGGAAGCCTACCAGATAATAATCTTTGACTTCTTGAATCCTCAATGGTTTGGGTAATCTTTCAGCTTCCACTAATTCAACGTGGATTTGCATATTCCATCATAAGAGCATATCAGTCTATTCCTGTGAGGGACCTTTCATTCATGAAATTAAACTTCATGTGGTTTGAGACATATTTACATCATAACCCTATCTAACTAATTAGTGTCTGGAAGATGCGATGAAAGCAGCATTTTGGCAGTCTCACACCATTCTACACTTGTTACATTTGCTCACTGACTGACCAAAGTGAAGGCATATTTTTCTTGGGACCATTTGTTTGATCTCAAAAAGTGACCCATATGGATATCATCCAGGAGTATTATTCCATTTTACTGGCCAGTTGTGGAATCATTAGCCTCCCACCAAACTGACAAATTCAGCTATGCAGGTGTTTTCTATTACTGATATTAAAATGTAGTATTGGGGTTGGTAAAATACTTTTAAGAAAAGAAAATCTGCACTGTAAAAATCATATTTTCCACAACATGCATAAAACAGCCTATTAATTTCAATTTTAAAAGAAACTGAAGAGATGAACCATTTTGACAAGTACTTAAACTGACATGATGTGTATAAGATGGTCTAGATACATTCACTTAGACTGACATGATGTGTATAAGATGGTCTATATACATACACTTAAACTGACATGATGTGTATAAGATGGTCTAAATACATACATTTAATTTGACATGAGGTGTGTAAGATAGTCTGGATACATACCCTTAAACCGACATGATGTGTTTAAGATGGTCTAAATACATACACTTAAACTGACATGATGTGTATAAGATGGTCTAAATACATTTAATTTGACATGATGTGTATAAGATAGTCTGGATACATACACTTAAACTGACATGATGTGTCAAAGATGGTATAGAAACATACACTTAAACTGACATGATGTTCTAAGATGGTCTAGACACATACACTTAAACTGACATGATCAGTACAAGATGGTCTAGATACATACACTTAAACTGACATGATCAGTACAGGATGGTCTAGATACATACACTTAAACTGACATGATGTGTATAAGATGGTCTAGATAAATACACTTAAACTGACATAATGTGTACAAGATGGTCTAGATAAATACACTTAAACTGATATGATGTGTATAAGATGGTCTAGATACATTTGCTTAAACTGACATGATGTGTATAAGATTGTGTATAAGATGGTCTAAATACATTCATTTAATTTGACATAATATGTATAAGATGGTCTAAATACATACATTTAATTTGATATGATGTGTATAAGATAGTCTGGATACATACACTTAAACTGACATGATGTGTTTAAGATGGTCTAAATACATACATTTAATTTGACATGTGTATAAGATAGTCTGGATACATACACTTAAACTGACATGATGTGTATAAGATGGTCTGTATACATACACTTAAACTGACATGATGTGTATAAGATAGTCTGGATACATACACTTAAACTGACATGATGTGTTTAAGATGGTCTAAATACATACACTTAAACTGACATGATGTGTATAAGATGGTCTGTGTACATACACTTAAACTGACATGATGTGTATAAGATGGTCTAAATACATACATTGAATTTGACATGATGTGTATAAGATAGTCTGGATACATACACTTAAACTGACATGATGTGTTTAAGATGGTCTAAATACATACACTTAAACTGACATGATGTGTATAAGATGGTCTGTGTACATACACTTAAACTGACATGATGTGTATAAGATGGTCTAAATACATACATTGAATTTGACATGATGTGTATAAGATGGTCTGGATACATACACTTAAACTGACATGATGTGTTTAAGATGGTCTAAATACATACACTTAAACTGACATGATGTGTATAAGATGGTCTAAATAAAACACTTAAACTGACATGATGTGTATAAGATGGTCTAAATACATACACTTAAACTGACATGATGTGTACAAGATGACAATACATACATTTAATTTGATATGATGTGTATAAAATAGTCTGGATACATACACTTAAACTGGCATGATGTGTCTAAGATGGTATAGAAACATACACTTAAACTGACATGATGTTCTAAGATGGTCTAAATACATGCACTTAAACTGGCATGATGTATCTAAGATGGTATAGAAACATACACTTAAACTGACATGATGTTCTAAAATAGTCTAGATACATACACTTAAACTGACATGATGTGTATAAGATGGTCTAAATACATACACTTAAACTGACATAATTAGTACAGGATGGTGTAGATACATACACTTAAACTGATATGTGTATAAGATGGTCTAGATACATACACTTAAACTGACATAATGTGTATAAGATGGTCTAGATACATACACTTAAACTCACATAATGTGTACAAGATGGTCTAGATAAATACACTTAAACTGATATGATGTGTATAAGATGGTCTAGATACATACACTTAAATTGACATAATGTGTACAAGATGGTCTAAATACATACATTTAATCTGACATGATGTGTATAAGATGGTCTAGATACATACACTTAAATTGACATAATGTGTACACAATGGTCTAGATAAATACACTTAAACTGACATGATGAGTATAAGATGGTCTAGATAAATACACTTAAACTGACATGATGAGTATAAGATGGTCTAGATAAATACACTTAAACTGACATGATGAGTATAAGATGGTCTAGATAAATACACTTTGACTGACGTGATGTGTATAAGATGGTCTAGATAAATACACTTAAATTGACATGATGGGAGTAAGAAGGTCCAGATACGTACATTTAGATTATTACGTGATGTTTATAAGATGGTTAGGATACATTTAAACTGACATGTTTATAAGATGGTCTAGATACATACATGGACATGCTGAGCCTTGCATGGAGAAGAACTTCAATAACAACCTTGCTTAAATAGATATCGTATCAACTCATTTATAACTCAAATCCAACTGCAAGCTCCAGGGACCCTGCTCTGCCATCGCATAATGTTTCAGCAGATCAAAGTCTATGTAGTTTGTTTCTTTGATAACTTTTAATAAACTGCATAGATCCAGATCTGCATGAGCATTATCTTTTCTCTGATCAAAGTCTATGTAGATAGTTCTTCTGATAACTTATAATAAACTGTATCGATCCAGGTCTGCCATTGCATAATGTTTCAGCAGATCAAGGTCAGTGTAGTTTTTTGTTCTTCTGATAATTTCTAATAAACTGCATAGACCCAGATTTGCAAGCATATTATGCAGTGGCAGATTTGAGATGGTGCAGTTTGCAGTTGGTCTCGACTTAGAAGTTAGTACATGTACCAGTATATGATAGATGTTAGTACCAGTATATATGGTAGAAGTTAGTACCAGTATATATGGTACAAGTTAGTACCAGTATATATGGCAGAAGTTAGTACCAGTATATATGATAGAAGTTAGTATATATGGCAGAAGTTTGTACCAGTATATATGGTAGATGTTAGTACTAGTATATATGGTAGAAGCTAGTACCAGTACATATATATATATTAGAAGTTAGTACCAGTATATATGGCAGAAGTTAGTACCAGTATATATGGATGATGTTAGTACCAGTATATATGGCAGAAGTTAGCACCAGTATATATGGTAGAAGTTAGCACCAGTATATATGGTAGAAGTTAGTACCAGTATATATGGTAGAAGTTAGCACCAGTATATATGGCAGATGTTAGTACTAGTATATATGGTAGAAGTTAGTACCAGTATATATGGTAGAAGTTAGTACCAGTATATATGGCAGATGTTAGTACAAGTATATATATATATAGGTAGAAGTTAGTACTAGTATATATGGTAGATGTTAGCACCAGTATATATGGCAGATGTTAGTACTAGTATATATATATATAGGTAGAAGTTAGTACTAGTATATATGGCAGAAGTTAGCACCAGTATATATGGAAGAAGTTAGCACCAGTATATATGGTAGAAGTTAGTACCAGTATATATGGTAGAAGTTAGTACCAGTATATATGGCAGATGTTAGTACTAGTATATATATATAGGTAGAAGTTAGTACTAGTATATATGGTAGAATGGTAGATAGAAGTTAGTACCAGTATATATGATAGAAGTTAGTACCAGTATATATGATAGAAGTTAGTACCAGTATATATGGTAGATACAACACATATATGAAATACTGAAAGAATCAGAATACATCAGACTATATAAAATCAGAAATACCATGAGATTGCTTCTATGGATAATATTTTTTTTAGAATTTCTTATGGTATTTCATTATAGTTTTGTGACATTTTTATCAACATGGTATTTTAATATAGTTTTTGTTATTATAGTATTTCAGTATAGTTTTGTCATTATGGTGTTTCACTATAGTTTGGTCATTTGAATGAATATGTTGATGAATGGTAAACAATGCTTATGATAAGTTATAGTAATTCCAGAACAATTAAATTTATTTTGGTTCTTAAAAAAGTCTCCATTTTTCTTTTCAGAGATTAGAATGGTCAGGTGGTGGAGCTATGCTGTGAAACATCTTCAGTTGATGTGCAATTATGTGTTCATTGTATACATGTATTTGTTTGTTTCAAATACACACAAAATTATGATAAATTGTTAAGCAGTGTAATTCATTTATTTAAGTAAGCATGTCAGCCTGCATATATTGTTAATAACTTGAGTAAAATTACCTTCAATGCAAAAGTTTTCTTCTGCATGTATAGAAATATGGAACACAGAGAGAGATATTGTGAATTAAACATTTTGTTTTTGATATATAAATGTGTAGCAGCAAGAGACATCTTAATGTCAAATTTATGTGCAGATAACTCTCATTTGCAATTTGAATGAATTGGTTTGATTTAACAGGTACTAGATCTGCACTATGTCCTTGTAACAAAAGTGTCTTTACTGTTCTTGAGTAAAGTTTTGTTTTATACAACATTCAAGTGTTATCTTCTATGTAGACAAAGTTTCATACTGATTGTTAAGACTTTAGTGTAGCAACTTTATACATGCATCAAGTACAGTATTATGTACAGCAACTTTTTAGATGAATCAGGTACAGTATTATGTACAGCAACTTTTTAGATGCATCAGGTACAGTATTATGTTTGGCAACTCTTTAGATGCATCAGGTACAGTGTTATGTATTTCATTGTGATGAAGCTTGTAGTTACCATTAGAAGGAACCAAAGTTAAAAAAATGCATCAAAACAACAAAACAACATAAATAATAATTACACAATTGCAGACTTGGATATGTTTACAGTATTTTTAACTGATTGAACAAGTTTTCTGAAAATCTCAGGATGAACCAAAGACAGTATGACAGGGACTAAATTTTGGTTGTTTGGTGTTAGGTGTCTTGGCTCGTACAAAGTAACAAAGAAAAGAGTGAAGCCAACAAGCGTTGTAAAATTTCACAAAAATAATTTATTTCCCTAGAAAACAAGGTAAAAATATGAAAAAGGACTTATGGTTTGTGAATCTAATCCAAAAATTAATCCTAGAATTAATAATATAAGTCCTATCACTAAAAAATTCTAAATGAGTCAAAGTTCGACTCCTGATGAAGTTCCAAGATGGAAGGCAATGACGTCTTCTATATCCTGTTTAGTGTTGTCGTGTCAACAGTTCCTTGTTGAAGTTTATGAATCAAGAATAATATTCCGGCTTTAGAATTCCAAATAATTTCCAGTAAATGTCTTTGTCCAAGAATTCTGATGAAGAGCATTTATGTATGTTTTCCAGAGAAATTAATTACTAATTCTGAAAACTAGAAAAACTTA
The DNA here is from genome assembly GCA_016617855.1 of Megalonaias nervosa. Classification (NCBI taxonomy): domain Eukaryota; kingdom Metazoa; phylum Mollusca; class Bivalvia; order Unionida; family Unionidae; genus Megalonaias; species Megalonaias nervosa. The sequence goes on along the minus strand of JAECUM010015724.1, from coordinate 9,872 downwards.
ACTCAAACTGGTCACAACACAAAATACCTTTGAGCGCCAAAGGTATGAATTTATGAGTAAATTAAATCACTATAAAACATTAGTTTTAAACGCAATTTTAGATCATGTGATGGGGTCACGTGGTCACTTCTTTTCGAGAAACGTAGTAACATCATATGTCAACTGTCACGTCCACCATGGACGAATTTGATTGTACTGAACGAATCTTACTATAAGATTCAATAATAAAGAAAATAAAAAAAAGTTGTTTACAATAAAACTGACATGCAAGCCAAGTATGACCTTGATTATGACCAATGATTTTCACTCTGGGAAAGAAATAAAAAAAAGTTGTTTACCAGTTCTGAATCAAGGTCAGGAACTAGGTCAGCTAAAAATACAATGTAGCAATACTGGTTGTTTACCGAACTGAACTGAATTTTCCAAAAAAATGTCAAATCCAGTGAATAAAGTTATCATTACAATAACATGTAATGAAATAAAAATAAAATAAAAAAATTTAAAACTAACACATAAGTAATTAAATTACATATGCATAACACTTCCCCCCCCCATAAAGAAAAAGAAAGATTTATATAATAAAGCTTTCTTTTTACCATATGTTAATTATACATGAGGTATAAAAATTACAGAAGAAGAACTCTTATGATTTATACAAATTATACATGAAATAATATTTCTATACATGGGAAAGTACATCTGCTATTAAATTGTCTTTTCCCTTGATGCCTGATGTTTCGATTATATTTCTGTAACGACAAACTCCACCTTAATAATCTCTGAATTTTGTTTTTCATCTTGTCGATGAAAGTAAGAGTGTTGTGATCACGAAACACAACAATCGTAGAAGGAGCTGAACTAAGGTAAACTTCAAAATGTTGTAACGCCAAAATTAAAGCCAAACATTCCTTCTCGATTTTTGAGTAATTTCTTTGGTGCTTATTTAATTTCTTAGAGAAATAGCACACTGGATGATCAACACCATTTCTATCTTCTTGAATCAATACTGCTCTAACCCCAACATCACTTGCATGAACAGATAGTTTAAATGACTGTCTGAACTTTTGAGCTGTAAGGACTGGTGCACTTTTAAGTATGGCCTTTAACTTGTCAGATGCCTCCTGACATTTTTCAGTCCAAAGAAACTTGTTTTTCTTGCTCAATAAATTTGTCAGGGGTTCAGCAATATCAGAAAAATTGGAACAAAATTTCAGATAGTATCCAGCCATACCCAAAAATCGCATCAGCTGCTTCTTACTGACAGGCACAGGGAATTCAGAGATAGCCTTGACCTTAGCATCTATAGGTTTAACTTGTCCATGTCCCACTATATGTCCTAGAAAAGTTACATGAGCACAGCAGAATTCACTTTTGGATAAATTGATTGGCAAACTGGCATCAGTGAGTCTGTCAAAGAATTTCCGAATTTTGCTAGATGTTCTTCCCAGGTGTCGTAGATGATGACATCATCGATGTAAGCATCACAATTATCTAGACCAGAGGTAATCATATTCATCAAACGTTGAAAAGTACTTGGCGAACCCTTCATCCCAAACGGCATCACTTTGCATTGATAAAGTCCATTTGGAGTCACGAATGCCAAAATTTCCTTTGCCCTTTCCGTTAGTGGAATTTGCCAGAATCCTTTCAGAAGGTCAAATTTGGTGACATACTTGGCATTTTCAATTTTATCAATGCAGTCATCGATTCTTGGTAATGGAAATGAATCTGTTTTAGTCACACTGTTCACCTTTCTATAATCAGTGCACATACGGAAAGTTTTATCTGGTTTTGGAACAAGTATACATTGTGAATTCCAGTCACTTTTACTGGGCTCTATGAAATCATTCTCCAGCAAATAATTTCCTTTTTCAAGTATTCCTCTTTGAGAGGGTTCATCCTGTATGGGTGTTGTTTCACAGGTTTGGAAATTACAATTTCAACGTCATCAAAAACTTTGTTTGTCCTCGTAGGTACATCTGGAAATAAGTGCTTATATTCAAATAATAACTGTTTAAGTTCATTCCTTTCTTGTTGTTGCAAATGTAAAAGTTTCTGGTCCAGATTATTCATAATTTCCGAATTCCGAAGATTTGTTGCACCAAAATCAGTAGAGTCCGATTGAATTCCTTCACTTACATCCTCCGTGAGTGGGACAGGTACAACTAAATTAATTGCATGATTGACCTGGCTATCTCTCTCAATATTCTGGTACTCCATTAATTTATTTAGGTCAGAGTACTATTATTATAATTTAACTCATTCATTTTGTTCTTAACTTTGTAAGGGCCGTAATACCTAATTTAAAGAAAATCTTGAAGAATGAGCAAGAGAGAAAGAACTCTATTACAAGACACAAACGTTATCTCCATTAAAGTTCTGTGAAACCATGATTTCACTTTTGACTTGAATTGTTGAGTGCCAAATTCAAGCATGACTAGCTGGAAAATTCCAGACGTAAAATTTGACCCTTGACCAGATTGGACAGATTTGGGAAGGCCAAACTGAGTAAAAAACTTTATCAAAGCTTTTACTATAGTTATAGTTTTTATATTACTCAAAGGAATTGCCTCTGGGAACCTTGTTGATGCACACATAATGGTCAACAAGTATTGGTTGCCTGACTTGGTCTTGGGTAAGGAACCAACACAATCTACCATAATTCTGCTAAATGGTTCGTCAAATGCAGGAATACGTTGCAGATGAGCCTTAGGTATCTTCTGATTGGGTTTTCCCGCCATTTGACAAGTATGACAAGATCTGCAGTATTTACAAACATCACTTTTGATTTTTGGCCAATAAAAGTGAGTCAAGAGCTTGTGATAAGTCTTATTAATCCCTAAATGACCAGCCAGAGGAGTTTCATGGGCCAGACTAAGTATTTCCTGTCTGTACGATTTTGGAACTACAATTTGATAGTTCACTGACCATTCGTCACTAGCAGGTACCTCGGGAGGTCTCCATTTTCTCATAAGAATTCCATTTTTAATGAAATAACAGACAGGTACTTCAGTGGCGTTAGTTTCACTAATGGCCCTTTGAAACAAACTGGAGATCTCAGGATCTTTTTCATGTTCGATGACAAGTGATTGTCGTTTATCACCCTGATTAGAAAAAAGAGAACAAGAAGTTATAAAAGGATCACTGTGTTCAATATATTTTGATTGATCCAAACAAGGAGTGAAATGACCTCATCAAAAGCCTGACCAATACATGTGTCAGCTAAAGGAATACTTTCCTTATCAAAATCATTCTCAAGAGCTTTCTTTGCCATAGCTGTAGTAACTGCACAAGCTGGGTATAAATCAGGGAATTCTTTTTCAATTGGATCGACTTTCTGATCCAAAGAAGGCTTGTCAGTTACAAGTGGATTAATCACAACCTTGTCTCCAGCTAGGTCATTGCCTAGTAATAAATGATTGCCCTGAACGGGTAAAGAAGCACTATTCCGACTGTCACAGGTTCTGAAACTAAGTCTGATGACAAATTTACACAATGGAGAGGAACATTAACAAAGCCGCACTCTAGTCCCTGAATGAGAACACTCATTAGAAGAAGACTTCTCAGAAAAAGGCAAGGTACCTGATAATAAAAGACTTTGAGAAGCTCCTGTATCCCTTAAAATGTTAATATGGACGAGATTGGCCAAATCACCCAAGAGTGATATAGAACCCTTCGACATGAATGGTTCATAATTCTCCATAATAAAATCAGACTGGGGTTTATTAGACCCAACAAATGTATTGCTTTCAATACATGACCGTGACCTTAACCTCTTAGAAATAAGAGCATTTGGGATAGGTCTATCTTGATTCTGATGCTTATATTTCAATTTGAAGAAATCAGAAATGACGTGTCCTTTCTTCTTGCAATAGGTACACATAGGAAGAGACAAGGATTTTGAATCAAGTTTATCAGAAGCTTGATTTTTAAAAGTTGTGTCAGACTGAGTTTTAGAAGGAGCCATATTAGGCTGAAATACCTTTTTACCAGTAGACTGCTGAGTGAAAGACTTGCCTACAAAAGGAACCTTATGAGTTAAGGAATACTCGTCAGCAGCAAGAGCAGCATGTTCCAAGGTTTCGATCTTATGCTCATCAAGATAAGTCTTAATGTCACTATGGACACAGATCTTGAACTCTTCAAGTAATACAAGTTGTCTAAGACTTTCATAATCTTGTTCAACTTTCTTGACTAATCACCATCTATCAAATAACTGCTCTTTTTCTCTTGCAAATTCGAGATGAGTTTGTCCAGCTTTTTTTTTTTTATAGTTCCTAAATTTTTGCTGATAAGCCTCAGAGACTAACTCATAACCCATAAAAATGCATTCCTTAACCACATCATAGTCAGCACTTTGCTGAACTGATAGTGAATGGTAAATATCACTAACTGTACCAACAAGTACACATTGTAATAATTGAGTCCAATGCTCCCTTGGCCACTTCAAATTTTCAGCAACTTTTTCAAAACGAGGAAAATATTTGTCTACTTCTTTTTCTCTGAATGGGGGCACTAACCCGATATTCTTTGTAATATCAAAACTTAAATTTGTATGTGAAGTGGAAATGTGCTTTTCACTTGCCAGCTCCATTTCGTTTATTCTAAATTGATATTCCCTCCCTTTCTCTCTCTCTTCCTTGTCTGATTGCATTTGTTTTTCTTCTTTCTGTAAATGCATTTGTTCTTTTTGTAACTGCATTTGTTCTTTCTGTAACTGCAATTGCCTTTCTTTGTCTTTCTCTCTCTCCTATCTCTCTCCCTCTCCTCTTTTTAAAATTGTAACTATTTCTTTCTCTCTCCTCTTTTTCCAATAGCATTTGTTTTTCTTCTTTCTAAAGTTCAAGCTGCCTTAACTCTAATTGCATCTTGTATTTAATTTCAATTCCTTTACTTTTATGTCAGAGTCTGATACAGACTTACTGATCGAACCCAAAACACTTTTATCGAAACATTCTTTTCTACCAAATACTGGATCAAAATGTTTTTTTATTTCTTGCTTCGTTAAGGAAGATTTGCCTCAGAAAGATTATATTTTCTAGCAAGTTCAAGCAATTCATCTTTTTTCAAACAATCCAACTGCTCCTGAGTAGGACTAGAAAGAAACGTCTCCACTTTTGACGACATTGTGAAAAACCTGTTGATTTCACTAAAGATTTCAAACAAAATGTGAAATAGCATTTGGGATTTAGAATATTCTGAAAACTAGGGGAATTTAAATTTAAAAATTTTCAATATTTAGCCAAAATTCATATATCCCAAGGATGAGAACCCCAATTTTTTTTTCGTTACGTGTCTAGGCTCGTACAAAGTAACAAAGAAAAGAGTGAAGCCAACAAGCTTTTGTAAAATTTAACAAAAATAATTTATTTCCCTAGAAAACAAGGTAAAAATATGAAAAAGGACTTACAGTTTGTGAATCTAATCCAAAAATTAATCCTAGAATTAATAATATAAGTCCTATCACTAAAAAATTCTAAATGTATCAAAGTTTGAATCCCGATGAAGTTCCAAGATGGAAGGCGATGACGTCTTCTATGTCCTGTTTAGTGTTGTCATGTCAACAGTTCCTTGTTGAAGTTTATGAATCAAGAATAATATTCCGGCTTTAGAATTCCGAATAATTTCCAGTAAATGTCTTTGTCCAAGAAATCTGATGAAGAGCACTTATGTATGTTTACCAGAGAAATTAATTACTAATTCTGAAAACTAGAAAAACTTAACTCAGACTGATCACAACACAAAATACCTTTGAGCTCCGAAGGTATGAATTTATGAGTAAATTAAATCACTATAAAACGTTAGTTTTAAACGCAATTTTAGATCACGTGATGGGGTCACGTGGTCACTTCTTTTCGAGAAACGTAGTAACATCATATGTCAACTGTCACGTCCACCATGGACGAATTTGATTGTACTGAACGAATCTTACTGTAAGATTCAATAATAAAAACTAAAAAAAAGAGTTGTTTACAACAGAGCTGACACGCAAGCCAAGTATGACCTTGATTATGACCAATGATTTTCACTCTGGGAAAGAAATAAAAAAAAGTTATTTACCAGTTCTGAATCAAGGTCAGGAACTAGGTCAGCTAAAAATACGATGTAGCAATACTGGTTATTTACTGAACTGAACTGAATTTTCCAAAAAAATGTCAAATCCAGTGAATAAAGTTATTATTACAATAACATGTAATGAATAAAAAATAAAATAAAAAAATTTAAAACTAACACACAAGTATTTAAATTACATATACGTAACATTGATACAATAAGGACGTAATAGACAAAGTACTGTAATGTATTTTACTCAACTGCATCTCCTGCAGTATATGAAATTATATGATTTTTTTTGTGAGTGATAGCCTTGAGTCAAAATAAAATAGTTTGATTAGTACACATTTACATGCTTATGAATAGAAATGATGCAGTTTTAAGTAATTAAATGGCTTATTTAGTCATTCAAAACTAAAAACATAACATCATGCTAGTCCAGAGTAATGTAAAATGTCATAAAGCATAAATGATTTTCACAGTGAAATACCTTTGACAAGGTTAGCCTTTTGGTGATGAATATGGCAAAATTAAGAATCGCTAAGTATCCCAGACCATTCTAAACATTGTTTCGGAAAATCTGTTGTAACATATGATATAGAAAATATGTAATTCTCAATCTAGATTTGAACAGCATGGCATTTTGAATTACTGATCAATTTTTACTTTACCTGTTCACAAGGCCTAGTGAGCTTATGGTATGATCCTGAGTCTATCATGTGTCAGCCCTTATGCATTGTTCCTCTGTCATGAATTGCTGGTGACTGTATTACAGTCCATATTTCTCATATGATTTCAGTCAAACTTGGAATATGCATTTATGTCATCAAAACAAGTTCGAAAATCAGTTAGATCAGTGCATACCAATGAGGTTATCTTGCACCTGATTGTCTCACTTTGTTACCATTGTGAATGCCATATTTCTCACCCAATTTCATTTAAATTTGGAATATAGGTTTATATCATCAAAAACTCAGTCAGGTTTAGTAATTAATGAGACCTATGCATATTAATGAGATGAACTTGCATCTGATTTGGCTAACTTTGTTACCATTCTGGAGGCCATATTTCTAATCTGATATTGATAAACTAGGAATATATGCTTATGTCATTAAGATCTTGGACAAGTTCATAATGAGCCAGATTGGACAAGTTCATAATGAGCCAGATCCACACATACTGATGTGGTCTTGCATCTGACTGGCAGAGCTTGCTACCCTTCAAGAGGCATACTGATTGTGATCAAACTTGAAATATGGGCTCATATCATGAGGTTCTTAGATAGATATGATATTATGTGGGATCCCTACATATTAATGAGGTAATCTTGCATCTGATTTGATGAGTTTCTCATCACTCTGGAGGCCATATTATCTGAATTTGATCAGTCTTGGAATATATGCTTATATCATCAAGATTTTGTACAAGCTTCTTCATGAACTTGATGCATATATATTAATGAAGTCATCATGCATCTGACTGCTACCCTGGAAAACATATTTCTGGACTTGAATTATGGGCTTGTATCATCCAGATCGTTAGGATCCAGGCTGTTTTGTTGTATTGTACAATACAAATCACTGATGTAGAAAAAAGTAATGCCAGTGCATCATACATGTTGTTCAGCAATATCTTGAATCACAATTCCTTGTTACACTTTCAAAGAACAAGTTTTACAATAGTTGGGGTTTTTTTTCTTTTGACAGCAAAGTTCAAACATTCAGTGTCATTTCAAAAGTTAAAGATGGATACAAAACTGATTGAATCATAAGTATAGTTGAAATGGTGCCTGGTTGTTTTCTGTTTTTGCTGGCATGTGTTTAAAAAAGTGAAAACTTGAAAACACAAGATAAAGAATGAAAATGTGGGTTTCTCTTTTCAGATTTTTACACTAGTAAATACAGGGATACGTCATAATGCACACTTTTGTTCATCTTTCATTACTTTTTTGATGCTCTGTCGAGTAGGGTTGAATGATATACCTGTCGCATATCGATATTATTCATGACATACAGCCTACAATATATTACATTTCAATACACATATCAACTTGATGGTCTTTTCATATTTAGAAGATCTCTCAGTAGCAGTATGGTGCCATTTTATATGTGTTGACATGAATGGTTGTATTTATAGTGTGCAGACAGACAGACAATGACTTATTATTTGTTATATGCCATTCTCACCTGTGACAAGATAAAGAAAACAGTGCTTCCCAACAGTCTGCTGGTTAGTTGTGTTAGCCTCTATGGTCTTAAACTAAGTAACAAAAAAGTTTTAAAAAACCCAGCAAGTTTTGTAGAAGTCAAGAAATAATTTAATTCCTCAGGATACAAAGTGAAAATTTAGGAAGAATTTACAGTGTTGTGAACTTAATCCTAAAAGTTCTATCACAAGTCCAAATGTATGAAGTTTCATTTGAATTCCAGCTGTATTCCCAGGGTCCGTAGGGGACCTTGAAAACCTTGAAAAGCCTTGAAATATGAATTTGTCCCTCAAGGCCTTGAAAACACCTTGAAAAATGAATTTGTCCCTCAAGGCCTTGAAAACACCTTGAAAATTCAAAATACTGTCTAGGTACCTTGAAGAGTCTTGATTTTCTTGAAACCAAAAGGACTTAATAGTTTTCATTTTACAGATTTAAATAGAAAAGAAAAGAAGAAAAGCACAAAAGATTTCTTGCTAAGTTTGTGCCAGAACAAAAATTTCTACAACTGACCACTGCACAGTCGTACATTTTGAACTTCCGATTGTACGAAGCCCAGATGAAGTCACGGTTTAAATTTGAATCATTTGTATGCTTCGAAATGGCTGGTCGCCGATTCCAACTTCAATGGCTAGACAAAAAAATATGTAAAGTTTGGATTATGAGATCTTTCTCAGAGAGCTTTGCAAAATGCAAATTATGCCAGAGGGATATTGATTTGCGTGCAATGGAAGAGAGTGCTCTATGGTCACATGCAGCTGGGGAAAAAAAACCCACCAAGCTCTTGTAATGGTGGCTAATACGGCAAAACAAGAAGCCAGCATGAAATTGTTTTTAACAAAATAGGTATGTCTGTGAACACAGAGATTCAAGTTTTAAATTAGAAACTGTATAGAGTCTTAATTATGAAATTAGTTAGATCCAGTTCTATTTTTGGATTGAGTGCAAATAGGACAGACAATAATTGCAATGAACACAATAAATCTATTATATATAGAATACAGCCAAGCTGAGAGAAATATTAATATATATAATATGAAATAGTTTAAAATATCCATACGCTATTTTTAAATAAGTGATAATATCAAAAAACAAATTTCTTTTTTTCTTTTTTTTATGTGGGTGGGTGAAGAAGAAAGGCAGGTACTGAAAAAGACATTGATACAGCAACAGCTGCTGCTGACTATGCATTGAAGCAGGGACCCATAGGAAAATTTCCTTTTTCACAACATCAAATAGTTTGAGGAAAAGTGTTAGACAAAATCGCTGAACTTTGAACTCTTGAAAAACAGCTTGATGACAAGCTACAAGAACTGAAAAATTCACTCTAAAATATTTTGGACTTTGTAAATAGTGTAGTGTAGACAAAGTAAAATGAACATTGTTCAGTGACTACATTATTCTGATGCCCAGATGTAGGATGTTTAGTATTAATGACTGTATATTATTCTAATGCCCAGATGTAGGATGTTTAGCATTAATGTGAATTATATCAATGATTATACTCTTGACTTCATGTTTTGGGGTTTTTAGTTCCTTGCATGAAGTAATAGTAAGTATTAACGTGTGTTTACATACAGTTTCATTTATGTCTCCTTTAAAATTAGTGTAA